>OMKY01212144.1:0-23204 GCA_900302395.1 Bregmaceros cantori | reverse complement strand
AAAAACAGGGGGCTGACATTTTGAAAATATGACTTGAAGTTACTGGCTGTGTCCGAAATCGCTCCCTATACCCCATCTAGTGCACGATATGGGGTGCACGCCATTTTGTAGGGGTGTCCGAATTCTCCATGTCTCCTAAATAGTGCACTGAAAATATCCCCACAATGCACCGCAAAAGGTAGTGCGCATCGGATGTACCCTAGACGAAGCAATATGAATTATAAATGTAAGTACTTTTTAAAGACTTTTTCTGATGATTGTTGAATTTTATTATTATATTTTTAATTATTATATTTTATAATGAATTTTGACGGTGCCAACTCTAGTGTCCGAAATCTCGGCCGTTGCTGTTAAGTGCACTATAAGTGAGTGCACTATATGGGTGGTAGGGAGTAGGGGATAGGGAGCGATTTCGGACACAGCCCTTCACTTGGTGTGGACACATGTTCTTCTTGACCGATAGCTGCATTCAAACACATCCGTCAAAAATCAGTAAATAGATCGGGTTGCACAGATTATTGAATCATGTGCTTGTAGGGCATGTGGTTAATTTACCTGTGCCGGGGCGTAGCCACGAAGCAGGTTATGTTTTTAGCCGCGTTGGTTTGTCCCCTCGATAACTGAAAAAGTTGTGCACAGATCTGGATGAAATTTTGCAGTAGCCCAAACGTAACAAAATCATACTTAATCACCAACTGACAGATAGACCACTGTGCGGTCACGTGACTAGACTTCCGGATCCAGGGGGATCCGCTGGGAAATGTAGTTGGCACGTTCGCCGGTGGCGTCGATAGCAATTGCGCTACTCTACGAACACTCCCATTGATAATGGGTTGCTACACAATACTGCTAGCACTAACAGTACTATGTTTTTGTACCACTATGGTGCACGATCTCTGAGTGCTTCTAGTTTAAATACTAGGTGTGTGCTGTTCCATTAAATAGACAAGTTCAGTGCTGCCCAGTAGCTCACTCGGTTGGGCAGAGCGCTGGAAAGCACGCATATGCCTTAATGGCGCGGTGAGTCGGTGGTTCGAATCTCGCCACCGACGTATTTCCCGCATGTCTGCTCCCCATCTTCACCTGTTTCCGCTAACCCTGATGAATAAAGCTTGGAAAAACAGCCTGAATGGGCTGGAAAAAAAAAACAACCAAAAAAAAAACCTCTCTCTTTCTCTTCCTGGCGTTTGTCCCATTCATTTGAGGGCCGCCCTGCATGGATATAAACAATAATGTAGTGTGTGTGTGTGTGTGTGTGTGTGTGTGTGTGTGTGTGTGTGTGTGTGTGTGAAAAGAGAGGGTGAAAGAGACAGGGACAACGGGAATACATAAATAGAGTGACGTAGAGATAGGGAGAGTGAGACAGAGAGCGAGTGGAAGAGAAATAATTTATGTTCTGATCTAATGATGTATTTAATATCTCAACAGGGTTGGGAAGTAACAGACAGACATGTAATCAGATGATCGAAATACAAAAACGAGTAAACATAGTACTTTACAACTACATTTTACAAAAAATATAATCTAGATTACAGTTGCATTTGCCAGTAATAAGGGAATACATGTTTATGTTTATAATCCTGGGTGGTTTCTCAATTTGAGAAAAATGCAATCAGGATTATGATTATAAGCTTGTGAATTTACAAGAGACCACATCCGATTTCAGACACACTAACAATTTGTATAGTGCCTGCACTGAGCATAAATTGAAAACTCAAAACAAAACAATAATGTTGATCAGTTTTAATGTGTAGATAAACGTAATGTGAACGTAACTGAAAGTAACTCACTGCGTTAATATAAAAATCAGATAATGAGTAAAGGTAAGGTAAAATTAGGTAATATTTTCCCAACCCTGTATTAAAATCTACACATCTTATCATAGTCTTTGGCAATATGCACAGCAATGAATGCCGTGCCAATAAAGGCATTTTGACTCGAATCGAAAGAGACATTGAGCAGGAGCGAGAGAGAGCGGAGGAAGACGGGGCTGGAAACCTTTCTCTCCGGCCAGTTAAACTTCTCAAAGACGTCGTCGTACATCTCGGTGGCCCCATCCGTCACAAGCATGATGGCTTGACTGCATATACTGCCATGACCTGTCTGGTTGAACTGGAGGGGTAGGAGGACGGGGTGGTGGTTTGCGGGGCGGAATGGGGGGAGTGCGAATGAGCGATGAGTGAGAGGGAGAATCATAATCGTCAGTCATCATTGTCACGGATACACAGTACAGGGACATGTCATAATTGCTGATTATGGTGGTATGATTATCAAAATATTCACAATTAACTAGAAGCACTCAGAGATTGCAAAGCTGCGCCGTATTGGTACAAAAAATAGTACTTTTAGTGCTAGCAGTATGTGTGGCAAGCCATTATCAATGCAAGTGCCTGGCGAGACCAACGCATCGTCCACGCATCCAGGTACGTGCTCAACTTTTTCGGTTATCCAGGGGACAAACCAACATGACCAAAAACATAACCTGCTCCACGGCATAACTCTGAGGTAGTTACTCTATGGCAGTAACTAATGATTACTTTGGGCATCAATTAATCGGCCATTCTAACTGATTTCATCGATTAATCTGTTTTCCTTGAATAATCGATTCCATTTCCACTGAATCCACTGAATTCCATTTCAGTTTGTTTCCTTTTTGGAATTAGCATGGACTACTCTTCCTCATGAGATATGGCTTTTTCATCCAAGCTTGTGTATATGATTGATTGGTGCTGCATATATGTTACATTGTGATTTTTATAAATAAAGACCCCAACATCTCACCTCAACCATAATCGTTTGATTGTGACATCCCTGCTGGATTTCATGACTTGAGATTATCGTTAAATTTATAAACTTTATTTATACATCACTGGAAACATTTTAGGAAGGCCAAAATGCTTCATGTCTGCCAATTCCTATTCCCTTAAAGGAAAACCGCACTGAAAATCCATACTGAAATAGGTTGTTGCCTGATCTCAACGATGTCGATACATACCTATCTTGCCTGTGTGCACTTAGTCTGCGCGCAGCGGTACTTTGTTAGCATACCTTAGCACTATGGACCCAAATGTGGGGTGAAGATAGAACCATCTAATAATCTCCTAATTTTTCCTTTTTAAACCTGGTATGTGAGTTGGTACATGAAGTTTGGTTACACAAAATCAAATGTGGAAATTTTGAGTCGCTTCCATCTTTACCAGAGTTTAGGTTTGTGGGGCTACGCTATGCTAACAAAATATTTCTGCATGCACAGAGGCAGTTTAGCCTTGCCCTAATATGGGCCTGTTGAACTTAATGTACGCACATTATCATAGTCATTAGTTTAGGGAAGCGCAGAGCCACTGGGGCATAGGTGTCCTACATTAGGCAAGGACCCATATTTGGGGAATCCACTGATCTGGCGAGCCAGAACCAATGAATCAAGTAACGTCGAGGCGCGACAACCAAATTTCACCCACATCTTGCGTCGCCCATACCAAACTCCGCCCACGTCTTGATTCGAATAATTCCATTGGTCATCCCAAATGTGGGCGGCGTCTGCTTGATTTGTCCACATCCCAATGTACCGTCTAGCGGCATGCGATGCGTGGACAATTTGTTGGTTCTGGCTCACCAGGCTAGGAACACACCCTCAGTATCAACTCAGCTAAGAGCAAGGAAGAACATATTTCAGTATTAATATTTGGTGGAGTTTTTCTTTAAAGCCAGTGGTGGGGGGGTATGCTGATCTGTTTATGATGCTAGTGAGGCTAGTAGTCGTATCATTGGCAGTGGTCCATGCCGAGCACAGTGCTGAATAAGGACTGAATTAGGACTGAATGAATCTGACAAGGCGATTGACGGGCGGCAACAGAAGAAGAGAGGTAATTAAGAGGCATATTGACCCACAGTACTGAATAGCAAGAGAACAATGAAACCAATCACATACATAGAGTGAGGTGCGCGTGTGCACACACACACACACGTACACACACAGAAGCCCAGGCAGCTGTGCACGCACACGGCCAGCCAAAAGTGTGTGCAAGCGCGCACGCACACACACTCCCACAAATAGACCACATCACTCTTTCCGACATAAGGGCATACAGGCATAGACAGCAAAGAACTCCCAAATTAACCATATACTGTACCTTATTCAAACTGTTCCATGTAACTATTTAAATAGGGTGGATTGCCCTTAAATTGGGCCACTGCCTAATGTGGGACACCTAGGTTCCAGTGGCTCCTCCCAAAACTAATGAATGTCAGTGAAACTATGGTAAAAGCAAACTATGGTAATGCGTCTAACATGCAACTGTTCAACACTACATTTCACTGTTCCACGGTTCCAAGGCAAGTGACTGTCCCACATTGGGAAGCTGCAAAAAAGGTCCTTCACTAGGGCAATCTACCCTACATGGTAGTAGTTAACTAGTTAAAATATTGCTACCTGGTACTAGTTACCTGCTATTAATACCAAAAAAAATGTAATAATCAAATTTAATAAGGACAAGCACAATACTAATTGGATGCAACTAACTTCCTATCTTAATTTGTCAAAGATAATCGGACACAGTTATTTTGGGAGAATGATTAGGGACTACAGGGCTCATTAACCACAAACAACCATATTCATGATATTAGCTCCCTATACACATCCGTCCAATGTGGTTGAATGCCTTTTTTCTGATGTAATGAAATGCAATGTCTTTCATATTTTACAAAATGTACCTAAATGGTAGCGCAGCAAACACAACGCATTCCTCCCCAGCTCATGGCGCTAGCTCATTAGCATATTCCATGCAGCTAGCAGCGCCTGGACGTCAGCAGATAAAGGCGTAGTAGCCAATAGCCGCTGTCCTTATCAGAGCATTCAACTCAGCTGTTCCCAGTTATTAATCACCTGGACTAATTAGGCCCATTCATCAGCTTGCTGAGACACACCGGAGCAGAATGGACACACCCTCTGACCCTTTGACCCCTGTACTGCCTAATCGACACGCAAGGTGAAGCTGCAAAACTAGGAGCTAGGTTCATTCTCTTGCACAAACAGGGGGCCTGCGAAAAGGTCTGAACGTGTTGATATATGCTTTCAACAGCAGCTTCCCACCAATTGGCGGCAGTAAAGCACCTTATAAAGTCAAGTCTACATTTCCAGAGTGTTTGCTTTGCTTCTGCCTGTTGCAAATGCATTGGATTGCCGTTGCAGTCATCATGGTGTTTAGGTAGCCTGCAAGCCAGAACCAACAAATCGCCCATGCATCGCACGCAACTAGAACGGACATTGGGTCTGATCTCGAGCGTATAAAAAAAGAGTGTGGCGTGTGGTGGAGGGGGGAGGAGTATTATTTATTTATTTATTTTTAATCAAAGTTATCCAATCACAACACAGTAGGCAGCCCAATTGACAACAGCGCTTCTTGGTCACGTAACATACTAAACTCTGCCCCTATCTCAGAGAGAACCACCGCAAAGTGGCTGTGATTGGCCAGCTGTCAAACACCCGATAATCTGATTTGTTGACCGAATGTTCCTTCTAGACGCGTGCGACACATGGATGAATAGTTGGTTCTGGCTTGCCAGCCTAGTGTATAGGTAGGTAGAAGATGAACACATAACTGCTTCCAAGTCCTTTACATTCATTTCACTGCATTGCGTTCGGCATGAGCCCACACATTTAAATACACATGCCCAGACACAGTCAGGAATCCACACAGAAGTGTAAACGTACATCGTTGAGGATTGTGAAGGCCTCTGTAAGAGCGTCGCCGAGCAGGCCGATGCCCTTTGCAAACAACTTGTCAAGATGCTCTCTGAAGTGCTGGAACAGAAACAGATGGTTTTAATGGACAGGAAACACAAATACAGAGGGGGGGGGTGGAGGGTTAGTGAGAGAGAAATAGGGAGAGACCCCGTGAAATGGAGAGTCATGTAAAAGCACCTAATAAAACATCTACTCTTACCAATGAACCAGAATGAATCAAATCTATCCATACCCTTTGAAATTCAACAATTTGTCCATTTACCTTATATAGGGTGGTTTGCCCTAATGTGGGCCGTTGTCTAATGTGGGACACCTAAACCCGAGTGTCTCTGGCTCCTCTTTAAACTAATAAATGTCAGTGAAACTATGGTAAAAGCAAACTATGGCAATATGTCTATGCCCACATTAGCCAGCTGACTGCCCCACATTGCTGCAAAAAATAGCCCACATTAGGGCTATCCACCCTACTAGGTCCTTGTAGAAAGAAGAGATGCGCAGATTGGATGGATGCCGGAAAATCATATTTCATTAAATATGGGCAGGTTGTGGTTGAAGCCGCGGCTTCAAAAAAATTAGAGCTATTCCAAAGGCAAAGGCGGATGGCAGGCGGGACAGGAAAAAAAAAAGTTCAATTGAATGGCCGATGAGAAAATAGGTAATCTGTGCATCTCTACTCTGGTATTTTGGGAATTTTGAGGAGCAAGGCATTGAAAATCGTCACCTAAAGATTTCTGGCAGTGTACAAACTTCATCGAAACCAATTCTTAGGAATATGACAATATGTCAAACAAGATGAATTTCGTGATGTGGAATCGGCGCAATGTATTGTGGTTGGGAACAGATGAGTCAGACAGTAATATCTGCTCTTTGCCATGATACATACAGATCAAGGAGCAGTTTTTCCCCCCTAGCTGTCTCCATTCTGAACAAAAGCGCCAGCCATCTCACACGCCGCACTGTAGTGTGAGTGGCACTTTCTGGTCCCCCCTATGCTGCTCTCGTGAACTTTTTACCTTCTAACAATGTCACTTTATATTGTATCTTATTTTATTATATTACTTTTGACTGCGTAATATATATTTTTTTACAATACACTACTATATATATACTGTAAATATATTTTTTCTGCTATGCTGTTATTTTTATTGCAGTATTTTTTCACAGTGTTATTCATTTTTTTACTATGTTATATTTACTGTACCAGGGTTTGAACCAAATGTCTGAAGTCAATTTGCAGTGTGTTTTTATGTATGACCTGTCAATAAAAGTGATTCTGATTCTGATACATGTACAAGGGTTTATCACATGTACGTAGACACATCTAGTGTCAGCAAGAGATGGGCCTCTGTGAGTGATACGATTGGTCAGATTGTTCCAGTGTATCACTACTCTTCTGTCTTCACAACACTACGACACGCAGGAGTGAAGCAAGACTCACATATTTATTGGCCCGGTCCGCGCGCACCAGTGTGCCGTTCAGACATGGCTCCACGTACTGGATCTCCTGGTTATACTATGAATACACAAAGACATAAACATACAGACAATGCACATTGTATTAGAGTATATGAAGGGGAACACCATTAAACCTACGTACAGCATATGCCGCAAACACATGGACTGCTGTGACCATATGTTGCGATTATGTACTTGGAGCATCACTCTACCCACTCTTTCCCTCTCTCTCTCTGTGTCTTGTATTTATTGGAGTGTGCTAATGCAGGATGTTTTAGGAGATTACCCTGCACAGATTAGCCTGCATCACTACCACATTAGATTTGATGCATCAGGTGCTACATACAGCAATGACGTTGAAGAAGTCGTCCTCTCCCAGGGTGTCCAGGATGGCAATGACGGTCTGCTTGGCAATGGTCAGTCTCAGTCCCTTCATACTGCCACTAACATCCAGGAGGATCACTACGTCTTTGGGGGATGTGGCAGCCTGGATGTACCTGCAGAGGGATGTGAGAGGTGCCAAAAATGTTAGTAACCTTTCCTTTTACGGCTTGTACTACTAGGGCTGAGATGATCATGAAATCCCTTGATTGGGCCACGATGATCGTGGCCCAATAATTTCCACCCATCCGCGCTACGCCTGTGGGTTCAAATTGAAATTGTACTTCATGTAGTTAATGAATCATCACATTATTAATGTGATTTGGGAATATTTGCCATTGTTTCGGTCACCCAACCTGTTGTAGTTGTGTGATCGGTTCGTTTCTGAAGTTGCGCCTCCTCACCATTGCGATTTACGATCATATCATGAATCGTCCCAGGCTTAGGCAATACTAAGGTTGGTAACCTTAGAGGTACGCGCTTAGTAATGTAATTCTGTTACCACATTAATTGATTACCTTCTGCTTGAAAACCGGGTAAAATGTGACTTGTGAGTCATATGAGGATCAAGAAAAATAAAATCATGCATGTGATATGGGTATTTGACAATAATAGAGCTGTGCATTTTTAGAGCTCAATATTTTTGAAGCCTTTGTGATTCAATAATTATAATAATAACATTTGCAATACTATTTCAAACATAATCGTGTAGTGCACGGCAGAGATGTGACCAAGTCCCTCTTTCAAGTCTCAAGTCTCAAGTCCTTCTTGGCAAGTCAAGTCCCAAGTCAACTCCAAATCAAGTCATCATTAACACGCTGTCATTTTAGCCCCAGAATATGATTTTAATAAAGTCAAAAGCAAGCAAAAGTTTGGCTTTTATAATAGCATTGTTTGGTTTTTTGCTACTCTATTAAAATCAGATTCTGGAGTAAAATTACAGCCTGTTAATGATGACTTGATTTGGAGTTGACTTGGGACTTGACTTGACTTGCCCAAGAAGGACTTGAGACTTGAGACTTGAAAGAGGGACTTGGTCACATTTCTGGTGCACGGTCCACCTACCACTTCCTGTTCCTGCAGTCAAAGCCGATGACTCCATGTTCATCTGGATGCCACTTTACTCCTGAAATAGAAAGAGCCATCAACAATGGTTTTTTTTTTTTCAACTGATTAAGCTCATCCTTCTGTGCAGGGCTTTTTTCATAGGCCAGTCATTTTGTGAAAGTTTACTTGCATAATGTGCTGAAATAGGTGGAAAAATAATTTTTGAAAAAACAAAACAAGTTGTATACACAATTTTAGTGGGCCCATTATTTATAATAAAAGCTGTTATGTTTATGTCTGATCTCATAAAAATAATAAATATAATTAGTACAGTATTTTTGGTGAGCCGCCAAATAAAAATTAAAAATTGTATAACAATTATTTCTACTGACAGAGTTGAAAGTTAAGTTCCTGGCTCAGGGCACTTTCTCCCATGTTATCTCACACTGCAAACCTGCCGTCCTACCACCTGCAGAAGGTGTTTGATGGCTGTTCAGCATGGAAGCAATGCTTGGATGCTCTTGATAAAAAAAGAGGCAAAACCATACAGCGATACCCAGGAAATGATGAAATTACTTGAAATTAAACCGAGTGCTTCAACACTACTGTAAATGTGATACGTAGTTCTTGAGAAGCGATTTTCATTCACTTCAAGTGCTGGTGTCTCAAGCACACACACATACGCACACACAGACACACGCGCTTGAACGTACTGCTGCTGTCGTATTTCATGCTTGTCTTTTAGAGGTTGTGTGAGAGACGGATGTTGGGAGAGAGTGAGGCAGTGAGAACAAGGCTGCTGCTACTCGCACAGTGAATACAGAATGCTTACCAAACTGTTTGGCATGGGCATTCTTTCAAACTCTTAACAAACAGCCACAAATGCAAAATTGATAATCAATCAGAGGGCAAAATTGGCAAACATTTGTCCAAAGAAGGAATGTCATAATTCTGTATCCTTAATTTTAGCGATTGACTCACTGCCCCTGTATAAGTATGTGTGTATGTGTATATGCTTACTTTTTAATGGGTTAGGAAGGTTGCGGGTCACATTGTTCCTTATTTTTGTTATTTTGTTTTGTTGTATTGCTGTGAAGCACTTTGAATAGCTGTGCGTGAAAGATGCTATATAAATAAAGTTTGATTTGATTTGACTAATCATTTACTTCTTTGGACTTCTTCGCACTGCTAGGTAATATGGTGTGGTACCATGCAAGGCAGGAGGATCCTCATATTAAAAAATGTTAAAAAGATAACAAGTTCTAAAAGAAAAGTGGTGATAATGTTCTTCTATTGCCAGGTTTCATTCAGGTAGAGTGCATTGCCTAATGTGGAACACCTAAGCTCCAGTGTCTCTGGCTCCTCCCTAAACTAATGAATGTCAGTGAAACTATGGTAAAAGCAAACTATGGTAATGTTTCTAACATTAAGTTCAACTGTTCAATACAATATTTCACCGTCAATAGGAAACTAACTGTCTCACATACATTATGACGTTTAAAAAAAAGGGCAATCCACACTAGTTATTCTTAATTAATACAGTGTGTAGAAATGCTCCAACTGTATTGTACTGTACATTTTCAGTTATTTGGAAAGAAAATTGAATATTATCAATACATTCGATAATCAATTACTCATTGACATGGCTGTTCATTGATGTGTTTTTGAAGTGAGTAATGTGAGCTGCATTGGTAGATGTGTGCCCTCCAATGCAATTGCTAGTAGCACAAATCTAGCTAACAAATGTTCATTCTCATGGAGATTGCAGTATGCACAAAAATAACCCCTATATACGAGAGATTAGAATCAGATGTTTGTGCATGGTTTCCGGAATCGCTGACAACATTATATTCAGTTCCTAAAACGGCACAACACGAAAATAAAAAAAAATGGGCCAGTAGCCAGACATAACACGCAAACACACACACACACACACACACACACACACAAAACACACAGCTACAGTACATGCAAACACAAAGTTGCACAAATACATACACAGACATACATACACAGGGGGATGCACAGAAACAAAGGCACAAAAACATCCACACACACACACGCGCGTGTAGACACACGCATGCTATTACAAGGATATAATTCATCTTCGTGGGTCTTAAAATGGAACATTAACAGAGATTGTAACACACTGGAGCAAGTCAGGTATAGATCTGACACTACCGACTGCTCCCATTGTGCTGGGAGTGGAACGAAACAAGCCCCAATCTGTTGGCAAGTCTGTTCCCTCCAACTTGGTGAAGTGACACAACACATTGTGTGTGCATGTGTGTCTATATTTGAGTGTGTATTATTGTTCGGCATTGCAGCAAACTTTACACATATACTGCCTTACGTAGAGTTAGGGTGGATTATCCTAATGTGGGCCACTGCCTAATGTGGGACACATAAGCTCCAGTGGCTGCGGCTCCTCCCTAAACTAATGAATGCCAGTGAAACTATGGTAAAAGCAGACTATGGCAATGTATCAGTGTGTCTAACATTTCGTTCAACTGTTCAACACTAGATTTCACCGTACCACATTACGCTGTCCCAGATTAGGCCCACATTAGGGCAATCCACCCCACCATAAATGGCCATATTTCAGACATATACCAGACATATACCAGACATATTTCAGAAAATTTCACTGATTCATAGTCGATGAGAGGGGACATCCGATGATGTCATATCTTGTAGCTAAACAGGATAATGGAGGCGCGACCCAGTTACAATGGGGGAGGAACACTATTATTTCAGTGTTTCCATTACCGTTTCAGTAACCCCTCTGGTTGGTGTCCGTTGCATTCAGAACAGATGGGCCAAAACACTGAACTTGATGCTGTTCGGTCACCACTAAAGGGGTCCCTGTACCAGTTGAACTGCACCCCCGTGCTGATCCGAACGGCACTTATACCGATCTGTGCTGTAACATACTGGAAGTGGGAACGATTCATACTACAGCCGAGTCAGCAATACCACGCACCCATGCTTGCACGCGTGTGGCCCTGCTGAATGTGTATTGCAGGAGAACGGCCCCCTGCTGATGAGGTGTAAAATGACAACATTAGTCAGATCACCTCTTTAGTGTTCTGCGGTTTGATTGGACCTCTTTGTTAGAGGGCTGGATGGCTCTCTGGGGGCTCTAACACACGCACCCACACAAACCCTTCCCTGTCTCATCTTAGTGTTAGTGTTTCCTAAACCAAACATATAAATGGGAAGAAAAATCAGAAAATATGACAGAATATCTTGGAATGCAGTAGGATAAGAAGAAAAGCAGGGAGGATGAGAAAGGGAGTGGGGGAGTTAGAGGAAGAAGAAGGGTTGGAAAGATGGAAGGATAGAAAAGAAGAGGAGAAATAATGAAAAGAAGACAGTAACAGGAAGATAAGAAGGAACACATAAAGGAGGATGGGGATAAGGAAAAGGAGAGATAGAGTAACAAGGAGAGCTGACGAAGAAGGAGAAGAAACAACAGAGAGGAACGGAAGGGATATTTAAATAGACAAGAGGTGAAGAAAGGAAGAGGATGAAAGGAGGAGGAGGAAGATAACGGGGCAAGGTGGCTAAAAGAGGAAGAAGAACAAGGCAATGAAGAGAAAATAGAGGAAAAGGATGAAGGAAAGGGTGAGAAACACTAAGAACAAGAAGCAGCAGAAGAATAGCAAGGTGAGGGCGATGAAAAAGAGGAGGAAGGAGTTGGAGTGAGAGGAAGGAACAAGTGCAGGAGGAGCAATAAGAGGATGCAGAAGATGGGGACAGCTAGAAGATGTAGATGAAGAAAAGGGTGAGGGAGACGAAGATGAGAGGGAGGTGAAGAACAGGGCGAGAGGAAGGTAGAAGAATTTGAAGACAAGCAAGAGGAAGAGAAAGTAGGAAAACAAGAGAAGAAGAGGGAAGAGAGGAAGAAAGAGATGAGAATGAAGAGGGGAAAAGAGAAGGAAGAGTAGGAACAAAATTAAGGTAGTAGAAGAAGAAGTGGAAAATATGGGAGAAAGACCCAGGGCTGCGTCCGAAATGTTATCCCCCACATAGTGCACTATATGGGGCGCACACCATTTTGTAGGAGTGTCCGAATACTCCATGTCCTCTATATAGTGTACTCAAAGTATCCCACAATGCACCGCGAAAGGTAGTGAGCATCAATGCCCCACAATGCATTGTGAAATGAACTAAACTACAAAAAACCTGGCACGGCAATAACGTCAGACCACGGCAAATATTTAAATGAATGTAAGTAAATTTGACTATTTGTGATGAATATTGAATTTTACAACGTTATAATAATTTTGACCGACTCTAGTGGCTGTTGCTGTTGAGTGCACTATAACAAGTGATATATAGGGAGTAGGGTGTGGGGGATAGGGAGCGATTTCGGACACAGCCAAGCAGAGGAAGTACACTGAAAAGTACAAGACAACTGAAGAGACAGGAGGGTGGTGAACTTTACCAGGATATTGCCTGAAGAATCCCTTGGCGCTGCCAAAGTATTGCCAGATGAGGGAAGGGTCTCTCTCAAAGTTCTCCACAAACACCTTGTTGAGGGCCTCTGACCAGTACACTCCATTCACTATGTCTGGGTCTGACAAAGATAGAAGGGCAGGTAAGCTATGATAGTATGACCCTGCAGTCCTATGTGTAGTTAGCAGAGCTTTGAACCAATATTTTTCCCAATCGGTTTGTACCGAACAGAAACAGAATTATAACATTTCCGTTTATGAGTTCCACCAATAAATTGGTGTTCCCAAACCGGTTCGAACAAAACAATATTGTTCCCGGAACGGTTAATTCCATTCCTGTCAGCTGTTTAATGCTATATAATATATGTTGGGGCGAACAACGACTTGCTAAAGAGACCTGCAGCTGCCCGCTGGTTGCGTTCTACAGCCTTTTTGTGTTCTACAAGTCTTGTTGTGTGTAGAGGTGTACCCACAACGACGTGCTTCAGAGATCCGCTGCTGGTATAGTGCTCTACAGCCGAGGTGTTGTTCCGTGACGGTCGAACCCACAACAACATGTTACAGAGAGGCCCACGACGATTCATACTTCACTGCTGCATCATATATTTTATAAATACTCTTGTTCTATTTTAAAGTCATTCCAAAGTGCACTTCTTTAAGGAATGAAATAAAACCTGTATTAACCACTTTACCATTATTTTTAAATAAGTGTTCTTGATCCAGAACATAAAAAATATTTCCGGTTTCGTTTCTGTTCCCTGGAAAATACAAAAAGTTCCCGGTTTTCGTTTTCATTCCTTCAACCAGAGCGGTTCAAAGCCCTGTTAGTTAGGGAATAGGGCTGTTGCATGTGGCGTCACGGTTTGGCGGCGGCAGACATTTTGGTGGTATAAAATATGGTGAAGAGTACGTATACGTAAGGTTAAGTGGAATAACTTACCAATTCATGTAAGTACAATGGATGTATTTAAGCTGCCATCTGCTGGCGAATGACAGAATATTACCATGGATACATCAATAACAGAACATTTTTAAACGGACAATGTAATGCAAATATCACTCTCTGCCTGTCCGTCTGACCGCGACGATACCACCATAATGTCTGCCGCCGTCACCTCGCAACAGCCCTATTGTCTGTGTCACACTTCATTTCTGAAAAAAGACAACAATAAAAAACACATAGACACATAGAAAACACATAGATTTACAAGTTCCATTTTTTGTAGATAGAAAGCATGGTAATAAGTATTGTCTTCATTAGTACTAATACTGATTTTTATATGTAAAATAAATAACACATCCATTCATTCACTTATTTCAATAATTATTTCTTATGGGGTGCGCGGTGGCAGAGTGGTTACAGATCGAGCAGCGCAGTGGGTTCCAATCCCCTCTCCGGCTTTTCTGCAATGTCTCCCCCCGATTCTTCATCCCAGTATCCGATTTAATCCTGTCACTATCTCTCTCAATAAATAATGAAAAACGGCGCTTGGGCCTAAAAAATAACTACAAAAAAAAGAAGTTTAGTTTGACTTATGTGAAAACGCCATGGCCACATAAGACTGGTTAAAGGTGACATTAGAAAACAAAACAACTTGTTCCCTTTAAAAGAAAATGAGGCAGGGAGAGGAAAAGCAGAGAGGCGGGCCAGCGGAGATAGATGGACAGAGAGAGAGAGAAAGTTTTGCAAAAAAAAAGTGATCTGAAAAACAGTAAACATTGGAGCACTAAGAACATAGAGCGATTCAAGGAACAGCAGGAAGTCTGCAGGGGTCAACAGATTAAACAGCATGCGGTCAGTAGATTAAATGCTATTCAGGAGGTTGTCTGCCTGCGGTCGCCGCCGCGCTTGGCTGCCTGCCGACTCATGGCGCCCGGTCCCCCGAGGCCCACACACTACAGAGGCCACGCCCCTTTCTCCAGCTGCCGGCGGGGACAACCTCCGGTGGAATGGGAGGAGGAGGAGGAGGGAGGTCTGTTACCCAGGGGATAGAGAGAATAAAGTGATGATGGGAGGTCTATTAAGGAGAATAGCTTTTGGGTATTGTGGTCAGTTAAGGCTACTACTACTTACACGGTATATTACCGTATATAGCCGCTAGACTATATACTCAAAACCAAACCAAAGCTATAACCATTAGGAAACCCTGTAGCTTGTATATTTGTAGCAACATGACAGCATCTGATGCAACTATTTATACATATTTATATAATAAATATTATTATATATTTTAGATATTATATGTATCTAATATTAAGTTCCATGGGATCTATAAAGTGGCCATCAATACTGTAATACAGTATGCGCCTTATATACAAATTAATTCTGGTTGTGTTCACTGAACTTAAAGTGTTTTTGTGTTGTTCACGGAGGTTCATTTTATGAATAGATATATAGTTGATAGTTGAGTATGAATCTTCTTATCGTTCCTTCTAGTCTGGTACAATAGGCCTATATATGAAAGAAGTTAAATTTAAAGAAGTATTCATTGAACGTGTGCCTTATCTGTCTTGTGTGTCTTATAGTATGGAAAAGATGGTAAATTTGCTTTAACCAATAAACAATAACAATACTAAAGATAATTACAAATTTCTTACTGCAAGTCCATGAAGATATCCAACATACATAGTACATTCATGCTTCTTACCGAAATCCATAATGGGACATTGTTTTTATTGTTGTTACCTTTTCAAGACAAGTTTGCCCATACAACTTATGTCTTTGCCAAGTACTATACTCCATTGCCCTGTAACACTATACAAGTGAATGTTTAATTGATGATTGGCCATTAAAATTATTTAAAAATTAAACAATGCTTTAACCAGATTTTAACATCACAAAATTCAATTCATAAATAATAACATTTTTGACAAATTAAGGGATAAACAAAATAGGTAGGACCCTAATGTTATGATGGGAACCGCTGAGACGGGAATCGATCTCATGACAGCTGTGTGCGCCAAGAGACTAAGCCACAGGCACAAGAGTGTATGGGGATGAATGAAGCGGTATAACCGTCACAGAGCCAGCCCCAAATGACAAGAGTTTCAATTCAACTGCATTACTGTGCCACCTTACAGTTAGATTAGACTGCTCTAACCACTGTGTGTGTGTGTGCGTGCGTGTGTACGTAGACTCTAGAAGCACACTCCAAAACAGTGGTGGTTCATGAATTTTACAATAAGAAATTTAACGGAGCAGAAAGTTGGGAGAAGTGAAAAAGAATTGATTAACACACATAGACACGTTGAAGCTGAGGATAGAATTAAGTGCGCTCATATGGCCACAGCGGTTCCCTGCTCACCAACTCCACTCCCAACACCCCCCTCTACCCCTTTCCAACCACTAGTATTTTCTCATCAAGCGGGTGCGCAGGCAGCAGGGCACCGTCACACTAATTCACAAAGGACATATGAAGAAACGAAGGCGACACGCTCACCCGGCGCCGGATGAAAAGAAACGTCCTGTTCCCCACTGAGCATTGCGGTGATTGAGTCTGTATTAAGTAGTACAGTATGTACTACAAGCAGGGCTTTGAATCGGTTCAAGGAACGAAAACAAAAACCGGGAACTTTTGGTATTTTCCAGGGAACAGAAACGAAATTGGAAACATTATCATATTTTATGTTCTGGAACAGGAACACTAAAAATAATGGTAAACAGTTAATACCGTTTTTATTTCATTCCTCAAAATTTTCACTTAAACACGGCGCCCATAGGTCCTGTCCCATAGGTGTCCTCCTGCTTTGCCAGTCCGCCTTCCCTTCCCAGCCCCCCTCCCCACCAGTAGCCGCTGCTCCACCAGTCTCTGCCGCCGTGCACCCTCCCTTCCCAGCCACGTCTGCGACGAAACAGCTGAAAGGAACAGAATGAACCGTTCCGGGAACAATATTTTTTTTGTTTGTGAACATCAATTTATTGGTGCAACTCATAACTGGAAATGTTATAATTCCGTTTCTGTTTGGAACGAACCGATTGGGAAAACATATTGGTTCAAAGCCCTGACTACAAGCGAAACAAGCTTCTTTGGGCGCCATGATTTTTTAAACTGTAAGTTATAGGGCTTCAAGCTATTACTCTAGCATACATACTCTGGTCTTTCTTACCAGACCAGGAGGCTGTTCTAAAATGTGACAGAGGATCATTTTCAAACACAATGGACTAAATTAAAGGAATTTCGTGACAGTGCCTTCACTGCTGCTGCCACCAAAGTTTTTGAACTCCAACATGCCGAAAATGTGCTATTCTTCTTCTCTGGGCAGTTTCAAAGCACACTTTAAAACCCATGTCTTCTCCCTGAATGGTTCAGTACTCCTTTAAGTTGGTTAATAAAGTTCTTCCTCGCTTTGTTCCCCCACAACTATCATAAAATCACACAGCAGATTGCTGGGTCTCCACGTTCCAAAGAGCTTCAACTAGTCTCTAGGGCAACCTTAAAAAAACGCAATCAGTGTCAATGTCCCTATTGGGTTTTGATATTAAGAAAGAGATCTAATAGGATGAGAGATAACGATATTCCCTAAAGATATGACTTCCCCTTTGTTGATGTGGAGGTGTTAGTGTGGAATTGGAATGAGTTGGCCTTGTCATTGTGGAACTATGAAGAGCAAGGAAATGAAGCCAAGGTTAGCTCAGTTGGTAAAGTTTCACACATGCACATCTCAGTAGCTGTCACTGAATTGATTCTAGCCAAGGACTCCACTTTACCTCCCCATGTATGGCGCCCACACACAAAAAAGCAAGAAAAAAACTGTGTCACCAAAAAAGAATGAGTACCTTGCCTAATCACACCCAGCACTTCCGGATAACATCAAATGGTTTGCCTAATTCATGAAAATTTTAAAAATTGAATGAATGGTCATGTTCTGCATGACGGAGCTTAAATGGTTTGCCTAAGATAAATTGATTGTTGTTTTGAGCAGACTCAATAAATAAAAATCAAGAATACATAACAATTGCATTTGTGCTGAGGAACTTCACTTTGTAATAAATAGTTATGCATTCATGTTCAAAGCTGCACTTAAAAAAAAAGTGTGTACAGACCAGTAGCCCAGTTGGTCAGACAGAGTGCTGGAAAGCACGCATATGACTCAATGGTGCGGTGAGTTGAGGGTTCAATTCTCCCCACCGATGTGCTTTCCCTGCATATCTGCTCCCCATCTTCACCTGTTTCCGCTAACCCTAATAAAGCTTGAGAAATGGCCAAAATGGGCTGAAAAAAACATAGGGTCGATTGCCCTGAAGGGGGCCACTGCCTAACGTGGGACATCTAAATTCCAGTGGCTGTGGCTCCTCCCTAAATAAATGAATGTCAGTGAAACTACTGATAAGAGCAAACTATGGTCATGTGTCCAACACTAGGTTAAACTGTTCAACACTACATTTCACTACCCCACTTTAGGCAAGCGACTGTCCCACATTACAATGCGGCAAAAAAGGGCCCATATTACGGCAATCCACCCTATACATATGATATATATTTATAAGTGCAGCTTTATCTGAATATATACGTATATATTCAGATACAATATCTGAATCGCACTGACAGTTATATTGCATATCCATGCCTATATGTTACCATGCCATATATTGTATAATAGTGGCATACCCTTGTTGTACATGTTGGTGGGGACCTGCACCACGCTCAGGGTAACGTTGACTGGCAGGTTGTCGAAGTGTTCATTCTCCTCCAAAAGAAACTCTCCTCCTAGCTCCACTGGCTTCCCACCCACCAGCTTGTTGATCAGCACGGCATTGAAGTATTCATACTGATGGACACACACACACACACAGGTACAGTTAGAAAAATCATAATGTCATTCACAAAGGAACTGAAGTGGTCCACCCGTCCGTAAAAAGGTGCAAAAGAGGCTGCTCTTCCTGTGCCAACTAAAGAAGTTCAGTCTGCCATGTGATATCATGACCACCTTCTTCTTCACAGCAATCACCCAGTCCCTACTATGCGCCTCCATCACTGTTTGGTACGGCTCCTCCTCCAAACTGGACAGGCGCAGGTTGGAGTGTGTTTTCAGGTCTGCTGAAAGAACAATTGGATCCCCCCTACCTGCCATACATGACCTATTCGAGGCAAGAGTTAGCAGGGTGGGGAGCATTGCGCCTGACGCCTCCCATCCCGCGTAGCACCTCTCATCTCCTCGCCCCTCTGACATGACGGTTCCAAGCACCGCTCACAAAGACTAGCAGGTTCAGAAATATATTCTTCCTCAATGCAGTACTGCATCTGAACTCTAGCAAGAGGGCCATCACTCACAGGTCGCGGAAACTGTGAAAGTGAACTAAGCATTGGCCGAATGCCACCATTTACTGGGTGACAAGGCTTAGACTACTAGTACTCCATGAGTATGTGCATTTCAACTGGGGTGGATTGCCCTAGAGTGGGACAATGCTGAATGTGGGACACACCTAAGATCCAGAGGCTCTGGCTCCTCCATAAATGTATGGAAGTCAGTGAAACTATGGTAAAATCAAACTGTGCAAGACTACATTTCACTGTTCGACCTTAGACTGTCCCATATTAGGAAGCTGCAAAAAAGGGCCCACATTAGGGTAATCCACCCTATATCATGCAATTTATTGACACGCTTCAACCCTTTGCAGCGACCAAATGGCCGACTGTCAATGTCGCATTGTACTGTGCACAGCCGATGCGTGCAGAGAGAGAGCAAGATCGCCTCGTCTCGCCCTCAAGGGGCGTTAAGGGGAGCATGTGTGATCATTTCTACATGACTCGCTCGCGCCAGTCCGCTCCCAGAGCCTCATATGTGACAGATATAGTCAAGGCTTCACAGATGGCTGCTGTAAGAAACAGCGCAGAGCCGGATAACGCCTGCGCCATGCGTCTCTCCTTCTCTGCAGTGCGTAGCCACTGTACGGCAACACGCTAAACAGATGGTAAACAACATATGGCACGGCAGAGCACTACGCGACTTCTGGACCTCCGGGCCACTAGACGCTGGAATGTATGCTACGACAACGCTGTAAATGCTAAGACACGGGGGAAGATAAACCGCACCTGGCACCTTAGGTGTCTAGACCGCATAGGAGCAGCAATAACGTAATGCTAAGAATTCTGTTTCTGTAAAATATAAACAGCCAAGACGCTGTGAGCCACTGGAGCATATGGCCCAGCAACACTGAAATTAATAGTTATCATTATACAGTAGTTATTATATGAAACTATCCCCCTTGATCGTTTTTGTTGCGGTGCATGAATTATTTTGCAACCATTGAATCGATTAATCAATGATTATCAATTATTGAATTAGTAACTTGAGAATCAAATAATTGAGAGCAATTCATTGTTTCATTATTTCTCCTACACTCAAATATGTTGCTCCCAATGCCCCTCACCTTTCTCATGGCCCGACTTATTAATGTGGATACTGAACACTGTTTAGCCCCACAGCATCACAAACAATACAATAAATAAAATGTGATAAGCTATATAAGCTAGTACATTTGATGTAAATAATTGTTCTCATTTAAAAGAAAAAAAAAGAACACATTCATCAATGTCGGTCTGTAAAAATGGATGATGATCAGTGATCAAAATAATTGCTAGTTGCAGTCCTAGAATTAATTAATTCAATCCTTTGTCCCTTTACGTCAAAAATACTTTTTAATGAAGATATTATTTGGCAGAATACAATGTAATGCTCGAAATAAGGGAGAAGGGTGGGGAATTTGACATGCTTCAAAGGGTTGAGTAGGTGGAGCCGAACCTGCGACTCGCCTGGCCCAATTAACTGTGCATATGGCACGCCATCGGACTCACCTCTGAGCTAACTAGGCGGCCTATAGCAAAACCATTTATGGAAATTATTTAATGGAATTACTGGAAATTGTGTGCAGAACGGCACTTGTTTGCATTACATATTACATACATACATAGCTTAGCCCTATGGACAAAAAACAAGGGTAAAGATCTAATCATGTCCACAATTTTCCTATTTATTTCCGGATATGAGTTGTTACACGACCAAACTTTGGTTGGACAAAATCAAACGCAGCATTCATCTTCATCCCAGTTTGTGTGTTAGCTATGCTAACAGCGTACTTCTGCATGCCAGAGTGAATGCACATACATAGGGAAGAGAGATAGGGTAGATTGCCCTAAAGTGGTTCACTGCCTATTGTGGAACACCTAAGATCCAGTGGCTCTGGCTCCTCCCTAAACTAATGAATGTCTCCTCCCTAAACTATGGTAAAAGCAAACTATGGTAATGTGTCTTACATTAAGTTCAACTGTTCAACACTACATTTCACTGTTCCACCTTGGGCAACTGACTGTCCCCCATTAGGAAGCTGCAAAAAGTGGCCCACATTAGGGCAATCCAGATATTGACTTGGCTAAATTTTCGGCGGTGTTTTCTTTTAAAAACTGGACTGCTGGACGCATAGTACAGTACAGCCCAAAGTGAAAACTCTCCCAAAGCGAGCATAAGAACCCCTGGGCTATTTCAGACCGGGACGTATAGTGGACAGAGGTGCAGAGAGACGAGGGCGAGTATAGGGGTGTAAAGCCTATAGCTGCACCGCCCAGGGACAGCGGGGATGGTGGGGGGACCAGGGGACATTGGGGAGGCTTGGGGGAGGGGCAAGTGCAGAGCAAGCACCATCAAGCAGCGGCTGACAGCTCATACCATGGCTGAGCGCTTCTCAGACGAGCTGCGGAGGGAGGGAGGGTACTGAGAGAGGGACAGAGAGGCTGAGAGAGAGACATAGTGAGAGAGCGAGAGAGGGTGAGAGACGGAAAGAGAGGGGGAGGTAGGGAGAGGGCTGGGGAGGGAGGGAGGTAGAGAAATTATGCAAGCTCAGCAGAAAGTGATGGTGCTATACCCGCACGATGAGTTAACCACCGGCCTGGTGATTATTACAGAGTGATGCATGGAGAGAGAGATGAAGAGAGGTAGAGCGAGATAGAGTGAGAGAGAGAGAGAACGGGAGAGAGAGGAAGAGAGAGAGAAAGAGGGAGAGAAAGAAGGAGAGAGACAAAGACAGAGGCAAGGACAAGACGTGAGCTGCGAAAAAAGGCAAAAATCTATTAAAAATTAACAGAAAATCATCATGGAAGTAAATAACTCTCCTTTCTAACCGGTATCCAAAATGGAGCCACTTTGTTCTAAAAACACCTAAAAATGAGCAGACCCACTAGGCTCTACAAAGCCTGCAGGATAAGCCAAGAGAAAAATGAAGAGAAGAATTCCACAGCCAGCTTATTTAAATGGCTAACCACCCCCAACCCTCGACCTAGCATTCCCCGTCATCCAAAATTAAACAAAATAAAAACAATATCACTCACTGCCAAAATACTACTAAAGCCATTCAGTAGTAGAATATCGGACCATAAATACAGAACTTCAACAGAGAAATATCCTGAGCAGATAATACCAGTAGGAGATGACAAATTACAAAGAATTTCCATTGGAGAGACAAATAAATGTGCCATACTAAAAGTGCAATATGTACTTTTAGTACATATTGTACTATGGCTGAGGGGTAACCAGTGGGACAACCAGTGGAAAGGGGAGAAGCATGTCTGCTGATATGATGTTCAGGTGCATTGTTTTTAATGCCACTTAAAACACTGCATGAGTACACAGCACACAAAGAATTAACTGCCATGTAAAGTACAATGTTTTTTTTCCAATTATATCCTATGAAAGATTCCCGTTACAATTAAGCCACGTTTGATTATTTGAGGTGTATGATTCATTTTATTGATTTGATTTCATTGAGAGAGTGCAGGTGAGAGGCAACAGAGAGAGAGAGAGAGAGAGAGAGAGAAAGCGAGAGAGAGAGAGAGAGACAGAGATTGAGGGTGAGAGAGTGAGATGGAGTGAGAGAGAGAGATTGAGGATGAGAGAGAAGAGAGAGAGAGAGAGAGAGAGAGAGAGATTGAGGATGAGAGAGAGAGAGAGAGAGAGAGAGAGAGAGAGAGAGAGAGAGAGAGAGAGAGAGAGAGAGAGAGAGAGAGAGACTCGTGTGCCCGTTGGTGCACAGGCCTATGTGGGGTATTTTGTGACGGGTATATCCCTGGACAATGCCATGTCCCCCAATTTTTGTACATAACCCTGTGGGAATCAAGGTGGAAGGG
>OMKY01212133.1:0-13492 GCA_900302395.1 Bregmaceros cantori | reverse complement strand
AGATGTAGAGAGAGACAGAGATACAGACGAAGAGTGAGAGAGAGGGAGATACGCGCACCGTCTCTGAGAGCGAGAGAGATGAAGAGTGAGACAGAGATACAGACGAAGAGTGAGAGAGAGGGAGATACGCGCACCTTCTCTGAGAGCGAGAGAGATGTAGAATGAGAGACAGAGATACAGACGAAGAGAGAGAGAGAGGGAGATACGCGCACCGTCTCTGAGAGCGAGAGAGATGTAGAATGAGAGACAGAGATACAGACGAAGAGAGAGAGAGAGGGAGATACGCGCACCGTCTCTGAGAGCGAGAGAGATGTAGAATGAGAGACAGAGATACAGACAAAGAGTGAGAGAGAGGGAGATACGCGCACCGTCTCTGAGAGCGAGAGAGATGGAGAGTGAGAGACAGAGATACAGACAAAGAGTGAGAGAGAGATACGCGCACCTTCTCTGAGAGCGAGAGAGATGTGGAATGAGAGACAGAGATACAGACAAAGAGAGAGAGAGAGGGAGATACGCGCACCGTCTCTGAGAGCGAGAGAGATGTAGAGAGAGACAGAGATACAGACGAAGAGTGAGAGAGAGGGAGATACGCGCACCGTCTCTGAGAGTGAGAGAGATACAGACGAAGAGAGAGAGGGAGATACGCGCACCGTCTCTGAGAGAGAGAGAGAGATACAGACGAAGAGAGAGAGGGAGGTACGCGCACCGTCTCTGAGAGCGAGAGAGATGGAGAGTGAGAGAGTGGTGGTGTTGAAGGCGCTGTTGTTTGCATGCAGATTGTGTCTGTCATACGGCGGTTCCGACGTCACCCGGACCTTCTTCTGGCTCCTGCAGAGGGCCGGCTTCCCCTACAGAGACTGCCAGTTGACCAACAGACTCGACTGTCAGCTGCTGCAACAGCTCAAGGAGTCTTTCTGCCATCTGGATCAGGTGGGAGTGATATTTCTCTGCCTGCCTCTGTGTGTTGTGAGCAGGGCTTGAAAACAAAATTATTTTTAAAACGTTCTGTTCCGAACGGTTCAGGCAGGTCTGTATTTAACGTTTTCATTCTTGGAACTGTTCCGCCACCAAAATATTGTTCCTGAACCGGTTCGGAACTCAAACATTTTGTTTGTTTTTAAAGTTCCTTATATTGTGCAAGTTCAGATATAGTTTCTAAAAATATATATTTGGTGGACTTTCAAACTTCAGAGCAACTGGAAAAAAGCACCATTACATTCACTTCTTCGTCTATCCACAAGATGGAGCCCCAGATGCATGTAGCTCGATGACTGATAGTGAAAGTGGACGGAAATAGTCTCCTAGACATAGGATATGATAAAATATATAGAGAACGGAAAAAAACTTTTTAACCGGTTTTGTGGATTTCATAATGTTCCATTTCTGTTCCGGAACATTTAAAGAAATCTTTTTTAGTCAGTTTCTGCTCCTCTTAAAAGTCTGTAAAATTCTGCTCGTTTTCGGTTTCCGTTTTCGTTCCTTGAACCGGTTCGGAGCCCTGGTTGAGTCGAGCCGGGATGAAGCTGAAAATGGCCTGAATGGTCAAAAAATTAGTTCCGCACGACTGTCTGTTTGACTCTGTTATCTATCTATATATTATATTGTGTTTACTCAGGTTGGAGGTGTATTGGGTAGCCCTGGTTTATTCAGAGTCTTGCGTCCGATATATTGATTGGCGGGGGGGGGCGCAAAAAACGTTTTTCATTCTTCATTGAGAATGAAAAATCGCATGGCCTGAGGGACGCGCTCTCTAAAGCCTCTGCTCCACTACATCGATAGGGAGCTGGAGTTGTCGGGACGCATATGCATCTCTCCGCTTAAAGTGTGTCTCTACGACGCCGATACCTAGGTACCGCTCGTTTTCGTACCTGATCGAGAGGTGATCCCAGCCAGCCCCTCGTGCTCCACAGTTTTGTAGGTAGGCGCAGGCACCAGCGCTGGCTGGCGCAGTGGGTAGCGCAGGTTCGGTCACTCCCATCGATCCATGACGACTCGCACACTATATCTCCGTTAAATTTGCTGTAGAGTCAAGCTTAACTAATCTGCCACTGTGCGCCCTCTAGAAACATATCTTTACAATCATTAAGAATACATTTTTCTGACGGATGGCATTGTTTCAACAACGGCATAGAATAAGGGCAAAAGTTGTGACAAACTACTGAAGATGATCTGGTTAGAGGTGCACACTCAATTCATTCATCCTTATTATTTCACAGAGCATATTTATTTTTATTACAGGATGTTTGTGGACTACAGGATCATGAGTTTCGCACACGTTTCCCAGAGGCTCCAACGTTGTTGTACCAGCTTCGACTTGGCGATGAGAAGTTGCAGGTATCACCATAAAATCTAAGATGTGGTGCAGAAGATAATATTAATCAGAGCTACAACTAACGATTATTTTGATAATCGATTAATTGGCCATCTTTTCTGACGATTAATCGATTAATCTGTTCATTTTTTCTTTGAAGTTGTTTTTGATTTTATTGATTTAATTTTGATTTAATTTTTATTTTCGGAACAAATGTCTTTTGCTCAACGTGAGAACAGACAAATTATTGTTAATTGTAATTCTGATAAATTCTAGTTAACACTTGGTAACGGAGACATTCATGTTTCACATTATGAAGAGATAGCGAGAGAAGTGTGGAGATGAATGGAGAAACCTGCAACATATTTCTTTAGAATAATTAACAATACATTTGAAATGTACCAAAGTGCAATTCTAATTCATTTGAAATGAATAATGCAGTTACCAGAGTCATCCACCAGATATTGATGTCGTGTGCAGGCGCCCATGGGTCTGTTCTACCCAGCTACACTGGGCGTCGTCGGACAGAAGATGACTCTGTTGCCGCACCGTTCCCCCGGAGACTCGGAGGACCCACACGACGAACACTATCTGCTCAGCACGCAGAGCAAGCAAGACCAGGTGCCACCGACCCCTTTATGACATTTCATCAACTTTTCTCGTGCTGTTGTTGCTAAAAACGTGAGATACTAGTCAAATCACGTTTTTCCCAAATGAGTCACGATTTGCTGAATACACATTGGATCGTAGCATGGGCACCGACTTTCACACACAAAAAAAAAATCTGTCAAACCAAAACAGATGAGCACTAAAAAATGCTAACGGTGCAACACTACCCAATAGGCTCAACCCCTTTTTGGTATTGGCTTGTCATATCACTCGGCACGTAGGACATGCTTACAATAATAGCAGCTGCACCCTCTGCACGGCAAACGATGTCAACAAGATTATTCTCGGTACTATTTACCAGACAGGCTCTTGATTGGCCTTCAGACACATCTGTGCCAAGGAAGTCCTACAAATACATGCATATCCTAGAAAGCTATGATTATAAGGATTTTAGATATCATTTGTGCAGAATATTTCCAAAAGGTGGCAACATTTTTTTGTTTTAAATATGGGGGTAATGTACTGCAGTGTGTTGGTAGGGATTCAAAGCAAACCCATGATGCTATTGATGTCAAGGATCGGATACTAATAAAGCACAGAATGGTGAATAAGGTGTGCCATTTGCTGTCGTCTGCTAAGCTTGCTAGATTTCACATTTTCTGGCCGTGTACACCAAAAAAAAACAATTTTACCTATCTTGACAACACAATTGTTGACCACTACATGTGTGTATTATTTCCTTGAATTAAGTAATGTCATGAAATGTCATGATGTTATTAATATAACATACATAACAGTTCCATGTTATTGTATGCTGTAGCTAATCTGGACTCTGCCCTCAACAGTCGTCCAAGTGCTCCACCGGGGATCGCAAACCTCTCCCCCGGCCACCAGGGGCGTCGCTGGGCAGCGAGTGTGCGAGTGGTGTTGCAGAACAGACCGAGTCGCACCGGTCTGGCGGCGGCCCCGGACCCGGAGGAGGGGCCGGGGACTCGGAGTTGATCTCAGGCCAGCCGGAGTGTCTGGGAGGACCAGGGGACTCTGAGGAGGCGCAGTGTTCGGCGCTTTCCAGGAAGTCGGCCATGTTGGGACAGTTTGAGAGCAAGTCTCTGGGTCTAGATAAAGCCATCCTGCACAGCATCGACTGCTGCTGTGAGTCTGAAATCATTTAATACTAGTCTCTTATATCATGATATTAATATTTAAATCATTTAATATTAGGCTCTTATATCATTATATGAATATTTAAATCATTTAATACTAGTCTCTTATATCATGATATTAATATTTAAATCATTTAATATTAGGCTCTTATATCATTATATGAATATTTAAATCATTTAATATTAGCCTCTTATATCATTATATTAATATTTAAATCATGTAATATTAGCCTCTTATATCATTATATTAATATTTAAATCATTTAATATTAGCCTCTTATATCATTATATTAATATTTAAATCATTTAATATTAGGCTCTTATATCATTATATGAATATTTAAATCATTTAATATTAGCCTCTTATATCATTATATTAATATTTAAATCATGTAATATTAGCCTCTTATATCATTATATTAATATTTTCTAGAGCTGCAATTAATCGATAATTTAAATAATTGACAACTAATTTGATAATCGATTAATCGGCAGTGATAAATCGTTTGCTGGTTTGGGCCGTTCTCCTTTCAAACATGTTGAATATATATTGGCAGTTGGCATTCCCAGTTTCAACTATTCTGATTATGCAAAAGACAGTACTGTTTTCTACAAGGTCTGTGATTAAAAAATAAACACGAAAAAAATCAAACCAAATCTGTGCTTACTCTAATGTTCTTATAAGTATACAAAAAAAGACCAAATGGTCACCTCACATTTTTAGTGAGGTGTGCCATTATTCATTATTCATATAACGGGCAAAGATTCATCTGCCCATACTAATATTGGTTCCAATGTCTTCTGAACATCCGATATTGTGTAGCATGGCCTAGGATGGATCCACGTTGTAGTTGTAGAAATGGGTCATGCGTCATGCGCTGGCAAAGTGTTTGTGTGTGTGAGCTGTGTGCTTTACGACATCACAAACTGTAAAAGAACATACTCGAATGTTCCACTAGATATTATGGTATTGTCGACACGAGACGTGGGCGGAGTTTGGTTATAACTCCGCCACGCCACTTGTCCCACCTACTGCACTGTGACTGGATAACACAATTTGATTGACACTTTTTTTTTTTTTACACTTTTTTCGACCCTGGTTTATACCAGACCCACTGATCATTCTAATCGTGTGCAATGTGTGGACGATTTGTTGGTTCTGGCTCGCCAGGCTAACATGCATGTACAGTAAAATTCTTCCTCTGCATTTAGCCCATCCTTGAGGAGCAGTAGCTGCCTGCGCAGCGCCCGGGGGCCAACTACATATTCTGAGCCAGTGCTTTGGCCAGGGGTAGTGACGCCTGCAGATCTGTCTCGCATCTCATGACCATGGGTTTGTGTGTGTGTGTGTGTGTGTGTGTGTGTGTCAGCATCTGACGAGACCAAGCGTAAAATGTACAGCTCCATCCTGGTGGTGGGTGGAGGTCTGATGTTCCAGGGAGCTCAGGACTTCCTGCTCCACCGCATCATCAACAAGATGCCACCGTCCTTCCGCAGGTTGCTCGACAGCGTGGAGGTCATTACAAGGCCTAAGGTCAGTCCACAGTGACCCTACCTTTCCCATCCTCCACCGATGCTGGCAATGAAGACAAATCTCAAATGCATACTGATAATTAGTCTTATCCTGCAAGCCGGAACCAACTAAGCACTTGTGGTTCACAGCCGTTGGTTTTTGGGTTTTTTTGGGCCTAGTTTGGCGGGGCCTTCGGGGCCATTTTCAGGATCCCACAGGATATTTATATATATTTAATATATTACAACGTTTATGAGAACGCTCAATGGCTCATTTTGTAGATGGGACTCTATACTCTATGGCCACTTTTGTGAAATGACATGTTTGTTTTTAGATCAACACCAGGTGGTATCATTAGTCCCCACGTCATGTATGCGTACACATCACACACACATGCGCCCAGATACACATGCGAAATGGGCAGAAACGCATTAAATTTTAACTTGGCCTTTAGAGACTCCCGTTGGGAACTGTTGGCAGATATGTTGACGTCATATCTCCCTCCCTCTCTCAGGCCCTCTCTCTCCCTGTCTTTCTCTCGCTCTCTCTCACGGGCGCCCTCGCTTTCTCCCAGTCTCTTTCTCTTGGGCGCTCTCTCTCTGTCTCTATCTCTCTTAGGCGCTCTCTGTCTATATCTCTCTTTTTTACTGAAAGTTACTAAGTACTTTTGCTACGTAAGTAACCTTTTATATATATATCTCTGGTTATCGTGTACTCAGGAAATGGAGCCCTGGCTCATCAGCTGGAGGGGCGGGGCACTGTTGGCCTGTCTCGACACCTCCCAGGAGATGTGGATCCACCGCACGGAGTGGCAGCGCTTTGGTGTCCGCATGCTGAGAGAGAGGGCAGCGTTTGTCTGGTGATTGTTGGAATGTACATGCTTATTACCATAGTGCAGCATTCAATATTAGTCTCCTACATCGTGTTAATACTTGTTACAGTTGATTGAAGTATTCTGATTATGCAAAGTACAGTGCAACTGTTTTCTACAAATATTCATGCCCATTAAAGTGTTGTGTGAAGAACAAACGTCTAACAGTTTGGGTGTATATCTTTATTCTTTTTTTTTTTTTTAAGTAATTTTTTCCATTTTTATTGGATAGGATTAGTCGGAAACTGGGTTGAAGAAATCGGGGGAAGACATTGCAGACAAGTCGTCGAGCGTAGTCGAACTCCCGACACTGCGGACGCTGCGTTAGAGGCAGCGCCCCTAACATGAATAGGGTCGCGTTAGGTGCGGTGTCCATAACCACTCGGCCAATGCGGACCCCCGTATATCTTTATTCTAACAAGAACGTTAAAAGAATCATCACTGCTCATGACACTGCTTTCAGGTACAACTAGAGGTATGCAGTCGGTACCGACTGCTAAAGGGATATCTCCAAAACGCAATAGAAGCTGCGGGTGCTGGCTTATCTTATCTTTTTAGTTATTTTATGGGTGCAAGCACCGTTTACCCACTCATTTTAAAAATTGTTAATAAACTTTGTGTGTCTTCTTTTTAAACCAGGTTTCATGATATACATTTGCCGTATAGGTTTAAGAGGTAACTTCCAGAAAACCTGACACCAACCCGTTCCCGCTCCGCCCCGCTATTGCGACAACTCCCCCATGCCTGGAACGTCGAATTCTCAATATGGCCGACTTCAGCGGTCCTCGGCCGGTCCTCGGCCTTTAAAACTAAGGTAACATTACGCACAATCAGACCCGCGTTTGCTGGTGAAAATGTGACTTACTTAGCTGGTGGGACCCCGTGGAGACCTGGAAAGACGCGCTATGAAGCTTTTATTGTTTATAATTCAAAAATGTGAGATTTTGTTGGCAATGCGCACCCTTTTCTTTTCAGGCGATCCGTGGCAATCCGAAAATATATATGGCGGAACAACCCGGACAGTCTTACGGCCGCCACACATGAGGGAATGAAAAAAAAAAACAATGCTGAAAATGTGTTTAAAAGCAATATCCTGATCATTACTGGATCAATTTTCACGAAACGAACACATTTCATAGCGGCCCGAACCCCTTACGTACCGATACTTGGCGGAGCCCATTGGCTGCCATGATATCGCCTCAATTGGCCTCTATTCAGAGCAATGGGGTGACACAAGGCTTGAAAACGAAATTTGTTCTCGGAACTGATCCGACACCATTAATATCGACACCTGAACTGGTTCGGAACGCAAAAATGTCATTCCTTATATTGTGCAATGTTAAGTTTAGATGCACTTTATACAGAATATATTTGGTGGACTTTCAAACTTAAGTGCAACTGTATTAACGTGAAATCAAGTTTAAAATGCCATTACATTCGCTTGCTTGTCTGTCCACAAGATGGAGCCCCAGATGCGGTGACATATGGCTGTTGGGCGCATGCCACTTGTAGTTTCAAATATGGTTTAGTGAATGCAACTATGTGGTGCATCTTGTTTTCATTTGGCACATGTACTGTATGTTGACCTATAATGACAAACCAACACAATTCACTAGGATGTGTTTTTTAAAATAATTTCAATCACTTCATTATGACATGCAGAAAGACATCACACCAGCACAGGGAGGTACACATAGGAATATACGTAGGTATAAAAGTAAAAACATTAATTAAAAGGTAAAAGAATGAAATATTATGAATGTGAACCTTTTCAAAGATTTAAGATTAATTTTAATTCACCATATTGCATATACCCGTACATGACAGCAGTACACACACGGAATTTTAGTTGGGCATGAAACAACTGTCAAGATCAACCGATAATGAACAAAAGAAAAGCAGAACATAAGTTATAAAGTGGCATTGGCATGGAATCAGCACACGTAACATTAACATATCAAGCAGGGCTACCCCCTGCATTCAGTAGCATCACTGTGCGTGGGAAAAAAAATGTTTCTCAGTCTAAAGGTCTTATTACACAGCGCCTTCCCGAGGGAAGGGGGCGGGCGAAAAGGTGGTGTGTGGGTGGGAGAGGTCCACTACGATGTTTTTGGCCTGGTTCCTCACCCTGTCCTGGAAATGGTCCTGAATGGAGGGTTGGGGGGGCGCCAATGATTTTCTCTACCATTTTGCCAACCCTCTGCAGTCGTAGTGTTTCAAATTTTCTTAGGGCTGAGTTCAAGGTGGCCGAGTCGGAACCACTAAACAAGTCTGTGGGCAGTCTCATCACCCCCTGCCCTGGCACTTCCACAGTCTATGTCATAATGTACATTGGTCATGTTCCAGTTCATGTTCCATCACTAACTAGTCTCTGTGAGAGGGAATGATACCCATGGAAAGATTGTATTTTGTGTATTATGACCAAGAAATGTGCAAATGCCACACAGGTCCCAGAATTCGCACATGATCGGCACGATAGTCCGGTTAACTGGCGCTGACTAGCAGACCAGTGGACGGTTTGGCCAGGTCCGACCATCGTCCCAGGTAAAGCACGGCTCTTGCCGGCAGCAGGCATTGCTTTTGAGCTGGCGATTCCATAGTACGGAACGTGTCGCAGCTAGAGAGGCAACCCATGCATACATGGAATGGATTACCGAAAAATTCCGAATTGCTAAATTGCACTTCAGGGTGCCTTGGTTAAAAAAAACGTGATTTTTTTTTTTTGACTACTTGGAATTGGGTGATTGCAACACGGAGGACTGATCACCCCCTGTGACAGAACGGCGGAGGGTGTCTGGTTTATGGTCAAAACGTCCATAGATGCCGTTCTGAAACCATTATGATACAATCACATTGATTTGTGGCGGCTTGAGGCGCCGGTGCAAAGATGAAAACGTGTGGGCTGCCAAGGTGGTGAGGTCCAGACGACGTTCTTCGAGTCTCTGGCAAAAGCGCCGAACGCCATCCAGTCCTGGAACGTGTCCTTACCCCTTGAAGATGGCAAAGGGTAGTCCGGTGTCACCAGTGTAGAGGTAGGTAGTTAATCGGGAATTAACAAGAAGTAACAAGACTGTACCATGTCTCATGCTTTTATAGAGCACAGCACTGATGGTGTCATAATGAAATGTACATTGGTCATGTTGCAGTGTCATCCAGTCTCACGTGAGTGTAAAGGACCAGTACTATCCAGGTCAGCCGGTGTAGGCGGCTTGGGTGCAGACAGACAAAGACAGCGCAGCCAGTTCAACAGTTTATCTTTAGTTGGCAATGAGAAGCCTCGTGGCTCGGCAGGGCCCGGGACAAGGAGCTTGGCACGGGACAAGCAGCTGATCGCTGCTTTTTGTTACCACCCCTGCTGCTTCCGCCAGCTCTCGTTGATCAGTGAGGCGAGGCGGGAGTTCCTACTCAAACGAGCCCGATGTGTAACTGGTCACACAGCAACATCCAGTGGTCGGATTTTTAATTGGTGAGCGTTTTGTGTGTTTTTTTGTGAGCCACCGCAGTCCACTACGACGTGTTTAAATGGAACTCATACAGGCACCGTATTTTACCTGTATTTCGCGGGTAAACTCGTCTATACTCCCGCGTGTGAGCAATCATCTCTCTTTATCTGTCCTTCTCCATTCTCTTTATTATTATTATTATTATTATTATTAACTTTATTTTTATTTTATTTTTTTTTAATCATTATTAACATGCCAAACTCTGCTGAGGACTGGCTCTATTAATTCTTGCAGAGGTAGAATGGATAGAAATACTTTGCGGTATTGCTTATTTGTTTGTACTTTTTTGTACACGAAACCTGGCCGGAAATGCGCCACGTCATCTTTATCCGGAACCGGAAGTCATCAAATCCAAACAAAACAGCAGCGTTGACGATGTCGAGTGGTGAGTAACTCAAAATAAAACCCGTTTAAACGCGGCATTGTTCACTCCTCATATTCTCGATATGAGTTATAGTTATATCGTACTAAAGTGCAGTGAGACAACTTTATTCTGAACAACCACCGACCAAACGATACGTTGTGTAATGTTCTCTGTTTAGAGTCTATTTTTATTTATCCGACCCGAGGAGCCAGGAAGGAACGACTATCTGTCGACTAGTGACTAATATTTCTACTAGTAACTCATCTGTCGACTAGTAACTAATATGTCGACTAGTAACTCATTTATCGACTAGTGACTAATCTGTCGACTAGTAACTGATTAGTAACTAATCTGTCGACCAGTAACCAGTGCTTAATTTGAGGGGGAGCAAGGGGGAGCCAGCTCCCCCACCTCTGACGGCCGCTCCCCCACCTCTGACTTGCGCTCCACCAGCTGATCTTGAGCTGGGGGAGCTACTCGTCCCCAGCACTCCGGGACCTCCGGCTCGACAAATTAAGCACCACTAGTAACTAATCTGTCGACTAGTGACTAATCTGTCGACTAGTAACTCATCTGTCAACTAGTGACTAATCTGTCGACTATTGACTAATTGGTTGAATACATGTTGATGAATCTTGCTCTAAGCTGCGTGCTGAATGCGCTTCTTGTTGGCCGAGTAGTCGTATCCCTGTTGCGCCAGTCTTGAGCACCTCGTGTAAAGGACCCCTCCCAAAAAGGTCATTACGGTGGTCCAAAACATGTACATCATATCCTCATATACATTATGGGATACTTGGAGAATATAGGTGTTGTGGTGTTGTGGTGCAGGCAAGTGCTGGATTTTGCAATCCAATCATGAAATAGAAAGTTGGAAAAGAAACGGCTGTGGCTCTGGAATGATGAAGACACTGGCAACGGCTAAGAAATGTATTGGATTCTTGTATAGTATAGACTCACAAGGACCCAATGAGTACTCGTAGCACCCTGGAGTTAATAGTTCTTAAACGCAAACTTTATTCATTTATATAGCATATATGCTTTACAGAAACAGAACAATGAACAGTACATTACCCACAGCCTCCCAACACAAGCAAACAGGCACACACTCACCCCCTGACACACACTCATACAGTAGGCTGATGTACCGATGACGGCAACATCCTAGTTATGAACCGGGGCCTTATATCATCAAAGGAGCTTGGCTACAATCCGGGCTTAATCCAAGATTTGGCTCCACAATCCGATTCCAACAAGGGGGCCAGCGCCAAACACCACTCTATCACCGTGGCACCAGGTGCGCTGGACTAGCGTGCGCAGGCTAACGGAAATGCATGGTTACAGGGATCAGGCTTGGCTGCGACAGACGACAACTTTATTCACTCTGCGGCCATAAAACGCTCGTACCCAGCGTAGAGCATCATTACAGACCCAGACATTAAAATCTGTCATACCTTTTTTTCTGTCGATTTTAAATGTGTAGTGTTTCACAGCAAGTACATTCTATTTCTTACAATATTGAATTAAAAGATAACATTTGTTGGGAGTGGGGATCGAACTAGAGATCTCAGCCATGCAAAAATGCAAGGGGAGATGTCTTCACCACTGCTCCATGGCAGAGTTGCTAGAGGCAGAAGGTTACTTGAATGCGGCCTCTCCATGTGATTTGGAATTAACTTGTGGAACTACCAACTGTGTGTTCAAAGCAAACGCAAACTGTGCGACCCGCTCAAGCGGCGAAAGTGACGTTTCCCACTCTCCAGCTCGTAGGCGGCATCTGCGGCTCACAGCAGCAAGTGCCTTTCCCTTGTCGGTGAATGGAGGGAATATGTGGAACGAGTAGTGAATATACAATACAAAACAATTATGTATTAATAAAAAAAAATGTGCGTAAATATAAACATTTTCCCCACACTCTATTATCAAAAAGGGAGACAACCGTACGTACGTACGTGCGTGCGCGCGCACACACACACACACACACACACACACACTATGGCAGGTGAACATTACGTACTGACACACGGGATCCAGATTAATTTCCTCTCCCACTTTCAAACTTTCCCAACTTTTGAAGCTCCTCCATCTTTCTCCCTCTCCGCTTCTCTGATTCCCAACAACGCCTATGCAGTCGTCGCCGTACACCGACGCTCCGGAGCCAACCGTTATTCTTCTGCTATCGGCAGTGGGCCTGATTCAGCGGCAGCAGCGGTGTGGTATAGGCAAAGTCATAGCGGCAGACGCCCAAGATGCGCCGCTCAATTTGCCAATTCTTCAGACGCCAATTCTTGGGGCTTCGCTACTAACCGTTAACTTTACATTGTATTTATTCGCTCTGGAAGCCCAATTCGCGTTTGGTTTGAACACATAGTGAGAGCCCTGTGCCGGTGGACCTCAGGTTCCATGACGGCTAATATGGTACAGGCAGATCAACACCCAAACAGGTCGTGTCCAACAAATTACCACATAATCTTGTTCGATTCTTGTGAAGCCGCGGTAACATGAATAAACTGCCACAAATCTAACTTATTTCGAAATTAAACTGCAACGGATTGATTGATTAATCTATGATAATCCATTATTGAATGAATCACCAACTAATTTGATAAGCGATTAATCGGTAGTTGTTAATCATGTCCTTGTTTGATCCATCTCCTGCTCAAATGTGTTGAATTGGCCAATATGTTATTCCCAATGCCGGCCTCCACTCCCAGCGTTATGGCCCCGCCCAGTCTCTTGGATACCGAACAATTAGTCCCAAAGCAGGGTGGAAAAAAAACAATGTTAAAAAAATCTAGCACAGAAGAGTAGGCTCTTCCATGCCAATACTGGTAATGTTCCATCATGCACAGTTGGCAATAAGTGGATATCGGGAAACATCAAAACGTTTGCAATATCAATAACGCACACTTATTTTATTATACGGGTTAATAATCATTGCGATTTTAAAGGGGAAATTAACAGATGAATCGATTAATCGGCAATGGCCGATTCATCAAAAATATTGTTTGGTTGCAACTTGCAGCCCTGGTGGAGATACGTTGTCATTCCAAACATGGTTCTAAATTGAACCGACGTCTACACGTTTGCCACAATGTTTCACTGTGCCCCCAATGTTGTCCTTCTCAGGCCAGACGCTGGGAGGTCCCGGGCGCTCCTCC
>OMKY01212130.1:0-16584 GCA_900302395.1 Bregmaceros cantori | reverse complement strand
GGCACGTCGCCGGAGCGGAGCTGCAGCGCCAGGAAGACGGCGCCGAATGTCACGACGATGCACAGGCAGCCCAGCACCGCCACGGTGGCCGGCAGGTGCGACGCCGTGGTGTGCGTCGTGCCTAGTGGAGCTTCGCGCTCAAACTGGTTGAGGTGCGTGCAGGTGCGGGAGACGGGGTCCAGCTGGCTGTGGGTGGGACAGGACAGGCAGGCGTGCGGGCCGAGGCCGTTGCAGGTCAGACACGGCGGCTGGCAGGGCACGCAGGCGGCCACGGAGGCCGGCTCGACAGAGTTACCCACTGTGTAGTTGAGGGGCAGCGACCCCGCCGTGAAGCCGGCGGGGCACAACGTCACACACTCCTGCTGGAAGAGGTAGTGGTCCGCGTTGCACTCTGTGACACACAACACACACACGGACACATGCGCACAAGTGCACACACACGCGCAGACACACACACACACAAACACACAAAACGCACACACACACAAACACACACAAAATGCACACACACACACGCACACACAACGAATGCACGCGCGCACACACACACACACACACGATGCTCACACACACACACAAATGCGCACACACACACACACAAGTACAAGTACGAGTTAGCAACAAACAAGCAACATCTTACGCATGCAGCTACTGCCTAAAAGCAAACCCAATTGTGAATGGACAACATTATTATAAACTAGAAGCACTCAGATTGCAAACCTGCGCCGTAGTGGTACAAAAACATAGTACTTTCAGTGCTAGCAGTATGTGTAGAAACCCATTATCAATGCAAGTGTTCGTAGAGTAGCGCAATTGCGGTCGACGCCACCGGCAAACATGCGCAGCACAAACCAACTACATTTCCCAGCGGCTCCTGGACCCGCAAGTCTGGTCACGTGACCACGGTAAGCGCCCTGCGATCTATCGGTAAGTTGGTGATTAAGTATGATTATGTTACTTATAGGCTACAGAAATTCTCCAAAAAGTAATCACTTCTTCCGTTGGTCATTTCCAACAACTTTCCAACAAAATTTCATCCAGATCCGTGCACAACTTTATCAGTTAGCCTGGCGACAAACCAACGCGACCAAAAACATAACCTGCTTCCGCGACGCAGGTAACAAAAACGTGCTGTTAATTGAATATATGCTCCATGATAAGAAATCAACAAGAAGACAGTAGAGCTAGCCATGATTCCTACCAGAGGACATGCTGTATAGACTCTAGTTCTTTCTACCTGGCTCTCTGTCATTACCTTAGATGGCCACTAAGGGTCAGTCTACACGTGCAGGATTATAACATACAGGTGGAACTGTTTAATATGTAATGTGTGTGGTTGTGGGCGGCATCGACTCATTTAAATTCGATTTCGGTTTATTTCGACCTTTTACATTTACATGAAATTATCTGGCAATTGGACCAGAGTATTTCATAGAACTGGGAGGAATTGTTTCCATTTTTGTACTTCAGCTGTGTCTGTCACCACTGTTATACAGAGATAGCAAACGTACCAAATTTCTTACTTAAGAGTAAAATACCTTTGAAAAGTACAGGCTCAGAAACACTCAAAAAGTATTTTTGAAAGTAAAAAAATACAGGCTCGGAAAATTAATCAAAAGTATTTTTGAAAGTATAAAGCACAAAGTGCATATATAATGCACTTTTCAATGCCAGTTTTACAATGTTTGAATACATTGTTAAAAACCTAGCCCAATTTACTTCACTTAAGGTTAAAACATTTAATTCTAAATTAAATTCTGTTGACATTACTGCCTCCTACTGGCCCATTAATACTATACATACCCCTACCACCTACCATCAGTGCGCAAAAAAAGTAACAAGCTTGTTCTGGTCAAAAGTAAGGAGTAGAAGTACCGATATTTTTGTAAAAAATCTTCTCAGTACAAGTAAAAAGTCAGAGAAAAAAGTACCACCTGTGCATTTCTACATTAATGTATATTTGTAGAGATAGAGACATAAACAAGCAGAGTTTTAAAATACTTTTTAATAGTTTTCTAAAATACTTTTAGTATGGATGGCCAGATATTTCCAAATTGTGTTCCTCCTTTATGAAACCATTGTATGTAAAATACATTTGACATACTCATATTTATTTTACTATTTTGTGTGTAAAATAAATTGCTGTGTAATTGACACAGAGGTGGTCAGCCACGGCAGCCCCCTCGGTGGTGTACCGTTACCTGATAAGAACAATCTAGAAGTCTTGGTAACACGATTCTGGAAGACGGTTACTTAATCCCCCATCCTGACCATGACTTATGACCTGCTTTTTCACATTAACACTTGTTAGTGTTAATGTGAGCATTTCACTAGTTTTTTTTTCTCCAAAAGTTTCTTCTCTCTGTATTTCTAATTTATTCAAACAACAAACTAGAAGCACTCAGAGATTGCAAACCTGCACCGTAGTGGTACAAAAACATAGTACTGTTAGTGCTAGCAGTATGTGTGGCAACCCATTATCAATGCAAGTGCTCGTAGAGTAGCGTGATTGCTATTGAGGCCACCGGCGAACATGCCAACTACATTTTCCAGCGGCTACTGGACCCGGAAGTCTAGTCACGTGACTGTCGAGCAATCTATTGGTAAGTTGGTGATCAAGTATGATTATGTTACTCATAGGCTACAGAAATGCACCAAAATGTAATCACTTCTGCAAAATGTAATCCAGATCCAGGCACAACTTTTTCAGTTATCGGGGGGACAAACCAATGCAACCAAAAACATAACCTGCTTCGCGGCTACGCCCCGGCGCAGGTAATTATTTAAGAAAAAAACGTTGCAAGGCAATCATAAGAGTAATTATAAAATCCTATTGTAAAAAGCCCCATAAAAAAGCTATCAATATCAATAAATAGTTAAACGCAAATCAAGCTCCAGTATATTGGATGCTTGTATATGCAACATGTCAATAGAGTTGATTATAATAACAAATACACTTTATAAACGTATGCAGAGATGGTAAGTAACGAAGTACAAATGCTTAAGTACTATAATTAAGTTGAATTTTCAAGTATCTTTACTTAGAAGTACTTTTCTATAAATAATTTTTACTTGTACTCTATTTTTAACAAAAATATCAGTACTTCTACTCCTTACTTTTCCCAAAACAGGGTAGTTTTTTCTTTTTTTCTGCAACAACATGGTAGGACTACATGTATAGTGTGAATGAGTCAGTAGGGGGCGGTACTCAGTAATGCACTGAGTATAGTAGCAGTTAATACGTTGTTTTCACTGGGTGTGCCCCTCAAAACAAATATTGTGTGTAAAGTGCACATTTATGTTTTGTACTTAGTACGTTATACTTTCAAAAATACTTAATTTTTGATCACATACTTTTAACTTTTAAAATACTTTTTGAGTACATTTCTCAACCGGTATTTTTTTACTTTACTTGAGTAGATATTTGGATCATGTATTTTGCAGTTTTGCTCAACTTACTTTTACAAATGTATTTTACTCTTACTCAAGTAAGAAATCTCTACTTTTGCCATCTCTGGTTGTATGTAACATACAGAGAGGAGGTGACTGTTGTACGTACCGATGCATATCTGCCTGAGATCCAGGGTTTTACAGTTCCCCCCGGCTGGCTGCAAGGCCTCGTTGTCTGAGGGGGTGGAGGAGACTGGACCGGTCCCGTACACCACCAAGGTGAACTGGGTCAGAGTGCCTGGAGGGGAGCAGACAGACACTAGGGTTAACCAGGATGACATTCAAAAACCCAAACTAATTTTCAACATTTCAAATTAATACGCAGCACTTTGTAATTGAATACCCGCTGAAAACTCCAGGTTTGATTAGAAACAACAAAAGCACACATTTTATCACATCCTGCTTGAAAGATGCTTCAAGCAACAGTAGCAGGTTGGTGCTCCAAAAAAATGAATCTACCATCAAAAGAATAAGTAATAAAAATTAGGGGTGCACCGATCACGTTTTTTTTGCTCCTGATCGGATTCCGATCCTTTGATTTTAACAATCGGCCGATCCCGATCTCCGGTAGCGAGTCCCGATACTCGATCCCTGATACAGAGTTCCAACACAGAGTTCTGATCCTGCAAAAATTGCTAGTATCCAAACTATTTGGCACAATTGTCAATTTCAATGATAGTCAAAGTAAATAAACAGTCATTTGGCTCCCCGACTCATTTACCGATCCTGATCGGCACAAAATCACGAGCCTTGGAAAAAAGTCTGATCGACCCCAGATCACCGATCTGAGGATCGGATCGGGGCACCTCTAATAAAAACTAACATTCACAGAGCTCCTTAACCCTTTCAGCCCCGTCCCGTCCACAATGTCCTGCAGAAAACACATGTTGCCCAAGACGTCAAAAGATATTTATAGAATGTATGAATTTGTTATCACATTTTCCTCAGAAAGTAGAGATGTGCTCGTTTACATTATAAGGTCTTGTGTTCAGATATAATTTGTGAAGTATTGTATTATTTAGGCTCTAAGCTGCTGTTTTTTTCCCACCGGCACTTTAGTATAAAATAAAAAAATAAAAATGCGGCTGAATGTCACATTTGAAAGCCGCCCCGATCCTATCCAAGATGGTGCACAGGACACCCACCATGTTTGTAGCTCTACTACAAGCCATCACTGTAGTAGGCTTGTCCGACAGACGGACAGGGACAACGGGCTCTCTCCCTCTCAAAGATACTCTCTCAGGCGCTTTCTCTCTCTCTCTCGGTATCTATCCATTTTACATTTTGAAAAGAGAATTTGTCCTATTTTTTTTTTTTTTTACTGAAGGTTACGCAGTACTTTCACTACTTAAGTAACTTTTTGGTGGAGTACTTTTTACTTTTACTTGAGTAATATTTTGCTGTGGTAACAATACTTTTACTCAAGTAATTGTTATGGCTACTCTGCCCATCTCTGGGTCTCCCCCACCCTGAAGATGAAACTGCTGTATACGACTGCAGACTCTTTTTCCAGGTATTCAAACTAAACTCCTGAGGCCTTGTTATCCATAATCCACCGGCAGCAGTTGGTATTTATTATACATAACGTCCGCAGTGTCTTGTTAGAAACCTCACCGGAGTAAACAACGCTTTGGGAACAGAACACTGTTAGTAAAAGTACCACAAAACCAACATTAACAATTCAGATTAGCTTGTGTGTCATTTGGACACAGAATATTTTAGCCCAACCTGGTGAATTTCAAAATGCTGCCTGTTTGGGAGCTAGCAACCATCACATGATGCAGTGTATTTTTAGTGAGATATGAAAATATAACCCATTATTGATTTTCAGAATCATAATCACGTTTATTGCCAGTTCATGCATAAAAACACACGAGATTGACTTCGTTTGACATTTGGTTCACATCGTGGTACAAGGTGTGAATACAACATAGTAAAAAATGTAATAATCCTGTGAGAAAATACTGCACTAAAAATAACAGCATAGTAGAAAAAAAAGGGGGGGGGGGCAGAAACCGCCACTCACACTACAGTGCGACATGTAAGGTGGCTGGTACTCAGTCAGTGTTCAGAAGGGAGAAAGCTAGGGGGAAAAACTTCCTTGATCTGGCCGTTCTGGTTCAGTTTTTCCCCCTAGCTGTCTCCCTTCTTAACACTGACAACCATTGTTATGATTGAAGGTTTGCAGAATACAAATATACGTAAACATTACAGATTATAATATCTGTCTACAGCTGGGTACAGCACAGTACAGCAAAGTACAGGACGCATCATAATGTACCGTACTAGTGTAAGAAAAGACGTCACCGCTATGGTGACCACATCGATCGTGTGCAGTTTTCACAAAAATTGTGTTTAGGGGGTTTTGCATCTGAACTCTTCATATCTTGTTGCCGTTTACTAATAACACAGGTCCTGTATCTTACCGTAGTCACTGGCCCCCTCGTTGTTCTCTATCTCCAAGGTCCACTCTCCATTGGGCGACTCCCCCCAGGAGTGTGTGGTCATGAAGGGCCAATCAGTGAAGCCCTCTGAGGAGAAGTCATGAGGCCTGGCCAATAAGAGAACACGTCAGTAATATCCAATAACAAAATAAACTAGAAGCACTCAGAGAATACAAACCTGCACCGTAGTGGTACAAAAACATAGTGTGGCAACCTATTATCAATGCAATTGTTCGTAGAGTAGCGCGATTGTGATTGACACCACTGGCGAACATGCTCAGCACAAGCCAACTACATTTCCCAGCGGCCACGGCAACCCGGAAGTCTGGTCATGTGACCGTGGTAACACCCAGCCATCTATCGGCACGTTGGTGATTAAGTATGGTTATGTTACTTATAAACTACAGAAATGCACCAAAACGTAATCACTTCTTCCGTTGGTCATTTCCAACAACTCTACAAAATTGAATCCAGATCCGTGCACAACTTTTCCAGTTATGCTGGTGACAAACCTACACAACCAAAAACATAACCTGCTTCCGTAGCGCAGCCCTGGCACAAGTAACAATTTACCAATTAACAAAAAATGTTTGCTGCTTACATGTACAGAAGTGGATACAGAAGTCTAACACCGGTATGACATGTAGGGCGTGTTCTGAGTAGAGGTCATAGCGTACCTGGGTGGGTTCTGAGTACATGCCATAGCGTGGGTGTGTTCTGAGTACATGTAGTAGCGTACCTGGGTGTGTTCTGAATAGAGGTCGTAGCGTACCTGGGCGTGTTCTGAGTAGATATAGTAGCATACCTGGGTGTGTTCTGAGTAGATGTCGTAGCGTACCTGGGTGTGTTCTGAGTAGAGGTTGTAGCGTACCTGGGTGTGTTCTGAGTAGATGTCGTAGCGTACCTGGGTGTGTTCTGAGTAGAGGTTGTAGCGTACCTGGGTGTGTTCTGAGTAGATGGCATAGTGTACCTGGGTGTGTTCTGAGTAGATGGCATAGCGTACCTGGGTGTGTTCTGAGTAGAGGTTGTAGCGTACCTGGGTGTGTTCTGAGTAGAGGTTGTAGCGTACCTGGGTGTGTTCTGAGTAGAGGTTGTAGCGTACCTGGGTGTGTTCTGAGTAGAGGTTGTAGCGTACCTGGGTGTGTTCTGAGTAGATGTCGTAGCGTACCTGGGTGTGTTCTGAGTAGAGGTTGTAGCGTACCTGGGTGTGTTCTGAGTAGATGTCGTAGCGTACCTGGGTGCGAGCAGCGTGGAGCGTGTGCCTGCGGGGCTGGTCAGGTAGATGGCTAGGTTGCCTCTACGGTTGTAGGTCAGGGTGAGCTGAGCTTGGACGTGCTCCATGGAGCTGACCTGGTTGGCCATACCCACGCAGCCGTTCACCGTCTTCTTCACCACCAGGCGAGTTCCGATGTTCCTGGAATGAGTGGTGCAGTGAGGGATTGACTGGAACGTAGCTTTAGGTCAGGAGATCTTAGCTTTGTAGACCTCTTTATTTTAATTCATTTTAATAGACGAGTTTACGCGCGAACCACCCGACGGACTCATTTTGTCCCGCCCTTCTGCAGGTCACTTCTGGTGCCTGAATGTTGCCAATGGAAAGTCTGGTAGTGGACCGAGGTAGGACGCGAAACAAACGCTCACCAGTTCAAAATCCGACCACTAGATGTCGGTCTGTGACCAGTTACACATCACCCCCTCCCCCTTGCTTCGTTAACCATTTTGAATAAATAAGTTACTCACCAAGTGGTTACATGTTCTTCTGGACCAATAGGCTGGCTGCTTCTACTAGTAATTCCAACAAGAATGAGGAAATGCAACGGATTGCACTAATTATTAAATCATGCATTTGTGGGTCACAGTTCCGCATGAGAGCATTTGGGTATGGAATAGCACACCGCAAGTTACCACCACAATTTTTAAATAAAGGGGTAGGTGTGTGTTCCCACCGAGTAGACTTGTTGAAAAATTGTCCAAAACACGTAGAAATAAATGAAACGTTCAGCCTAATCGGAAGTTGCGTACAGGATATACCTAGATGTTCAGCCTATCCGGAAGTTACGTACAGGATAGACCTAGACTTTCAGCCTAACCGGAAGTTATGTACAGGAATGATCTAGTCGTTCAACCTAACCGGAAGCTACGTACAAGATAGACATAGACGTTCAGCCTAACCGGAAGTTGCGTACAGGATAGACCTAGACGTTCAGCCTAACCGGAAGTTACGTACAGGATAGACCTAGACGTTCAGCCTAACCGGAAGTTATGTACAGGATAGATCGAGACGTTCAGCATAACCGGAAGTTACGTACAGGATAGACCTAGACGTTCAGCTTAACCGGAAGTTATGTACAGGATAGACCTAGACGTTCAGCCTAACTGGAAGTACCCCCCAAACACGTCTATAATGCAAAGTTGTCTGTAATGTGACTTTTGATTTGTAGTTAATTTTAATGAGAGGGTTTGGGGAAGTGAATAAGAAGGAAGCAGAAACAAAGTGTTGAGCGGAGGAAAGAGAACCGGCGACTCCCCAAGCTGTTATGGCAGAGTTACTTTGACATTGGCCATCTGGCAAAGAAGGCGTGGAGTAATGCTGGCGGCAAGTGTCATGTAATGACCAGCTGGTACATCCTCTTCTCGGAGACTTATAAATTATGAATGTGCTGAAGCTGGCAGGTGAGGCAGCGCTCGCATATTCCTGATTAGTTTGTCCCCCACCCCCCCCCAAACTCTCTAGTGGTCAGAGCTGTTGCTTGTTTTAATGCCTGGCAGCAGAATTCTTTAAGGTATTAATGTGTTGACGGGCCTAAAGGCATTTGCTTTGCAAATGGAAAGCAGCACTTGGCATCTTTTTGTGAGATTTAAACTTAGTGCCATCCCTAATTCGAATGGAAAAATCAAACTGGCAATGCAACCAGCAATTGGCATCTTGATTATTTGGGATCGGTGGCTTGGCCAGAGGTAAACATACCTTGAAAAATCCACATGGTATAAACATGGCTGGCACATGTAATTTGAAAAGAATGACATAGAAGTGTCCGTTATGCGAAAAGTGTTACCCTGACTGGAAACGTCGGTGCCTACAACAGTGTATATAAACAGTTGGTTGCCCGAAGCGACCATTGTGTGTATATACTCGATTACATTCCACCCTCATTACACACAGCAACACCCTGATGGTAAATATGTGCAAAGATATATGCCATATAATATGTAAGAATGTTGCTGTGTGTAATGAGGGTGGAATGTAATCGAGTATATACACACAATGGTCGCTTCGGGCAAACAACTGTTTATACTCGATTACATTCCACCCTCATTACACACAGCAACACCCTGATGGTAAATATGTGCAAAGATATATGCCATATAATATGTAAGAATGATAAGGCTTTATATCAAGCCCATAGAGATATGGTCGACAGGTAGTGAGGTTTCCTCCAAAGGGATTCCACGTCTTGCAGCCGTGGAGGACAAAAGACGAGATGACAAACGGCAGCACGGTAAAGAAGCTGCGGTGGTTTATTTACTACCGGGGTTAAGGAGAGAGGAGGGGGCGGGGCTGGGCAGGACTAGATAAATAACAGGAATCAAAGCTAATCTGCTTTTAGCTTCGGTGAAGGATTGCCAGCGTATAGAGCATAAGATGTATCAATCACTATTTCTCAATTTTTATATGGCTAGGTACTATAGCTTCTTCCAAAAATATCTAGAAATTAAGCCCAGGAACTCCTTCTGATGCCCTCACGGAGTACCCTCCGGGGACTAAAGTTTCCTCCACCACCTTAAAACATGTTCTAGTTAACCTGCTCCAGTCAGTGCCCCTGGCCGAGGTACTGACTGGCTCAGAATCACAATAGAATAAAAAATCTCCATTGAACAGGTTCACCTGCACAGTAAAATAAAAAGAAACCTTGTGAATGTAGACATTGAGGGAGTCTTACTTTGATCCAGAAAGCATGGTCAGGACACACTTGCGTTGAGGGCCGACGTTAGTCCAATTCTTGGCGAGGGCCACGATGGCCGTGGCGTCCAGCAGACCATAACCGTAGGAGTGGCTCACTGCAACACAGCAGGAAGACTTCATCTCAGCTAGGACAACCATCCACATCCTCAACAAAGCAAGAACACATCATTTCAGGGAGGACAACCATCCACATACTCAACAAGGTAGGAACACATCATCTCATGGAGGACAACCATCCACATCCTCAACAGAGTAGGAACACATCTCAGGGAGGACAACCATCCACATATTCAACAAAGCAGGAACACATCATCTCATGGAGGACAACCATTACTTATCCTCCATACTCAACAGTTCATCATTCAGTTAGTGTACGTACTAATGCAAGATTATTGCCTGCGCCGAGGAAGCAGTTGTTGGAAATGACCAACGGAAGAAGTGATTCAAATTTGGTGCATTTCTGTAGCCTATAAGTAACATAATCATACTTAATCACCAACTTACTGATAGATCGCTGGGTGCTTACTGCGTTCATGTGACCAGATTTCCAGGTTGCGGTGGACGCTGGAAAATGTAGTCGCCAGTGACGTCAATCGCGCTACTCTACGAACACTTGCATTGATAATGGGTTGCCACACATACTGCTAGCACTAAAAGTACATTTTTTTGCGCCGTAGTGGTACAAAAACGACTGTTAGTGCTAGCGGTATGTGTGGCAACCCATTATCAATGCAAGTGTTCGTAGAGTAGCACGATTGACGCCACCAGCGAACATGCTCAGCACAAGTCAACTACATTACCCAGCGGTCACTGCGACCCGGAGGTCTGGTCACGTGACCACGGTAGGCGCCGAGCGATTTATCGGGAAGTTGAAGTATGATCATGTTACTCATAAGCTACAGAAATGCACCAAAATGTAATCACTTCTTCCGTTGGTAATTTCCAACAACTCTACATTTCATCCAGATCCGTGCACAACTTTTTCAGTTATCCTGGCGACAAACCAACGCAACCAAAAACATAACCTGTTTCCGCGGCGCAGGTAATTATGATTCATTTCATCGGTCCATTATTATAATTTCTGGACTTTCCAAACACTGCTCGGTAATATGGTGAAATTCCACAGCCTTTCACAGGCATGGTACTTAGAGAAGGACGTAGCCCTGACCTGTCAGCACTGGAAGGAAGCCATGTTAAGAGACCAGCGGTGCCTGGGAAACTTTTAAATGAAAATGATGATGTCCCCCCTGTGGGCTAGCTCAGGTTGATGTACTGCAGGGCCCTGGTCTAGTCTCTACACTCCACAAGGTCATTCCTAGCCTGGCGAGCCAGAGCCAACACATCGTCCACGCATCGCATATCACTGAGCGTTTGCATTGGGTCTGGTAAAACCAGGGTCGAAAAACGTAAGAAAAAAATAAATAAAAACTGAAAATGAAAACAAAAACAAAACGTGTCAATCAAATCGTGTTATCCAGTCACAGCACAGTAGGTGGGACAAGCGGTGTGGAGGCGTGACGACCAAACTCCGCCCACGTCTCGCATAGCCCGTACAAACTCCGCCCACGTCTCGCTTAGCCCATACAAACTCCCAATGGAAGCGTCTAGTAGAGCTGCACGATTTTGGAAAAAATGAAAATCGTCGATTTACCTACCCAAATTGCGATTTTAGATTCTATTTCGATTATATATATATTATTTTTTAATAAACGCTTCTTTCTACGTTTGTTTCTAACCTGCAATTACCAAACATTTCCGACAGGCGTCGCTGTTTTCTACTCTCAATTTGACGTGCTTACATTAGTCAATAAATAACAAAGCATACATGATTAATAATTGTCCATTTCGACCACATAGTGAATTACTCTCTTTTGTATTGATATCCATCCATAAATATTTCTTGGATATGGGACAATCATAAAAAAATGAAAGGACAAAAACAATATAAAAACGAGCATTCGGTAAAGGTTGAATGGATAAGTTAATCAAAAGCAACATTTGTTCATTCCTAACATAGATTAATGCAGTGCAACAGTGTAGATGTATTGTGAGGGAAACTTTTAACTCGCTAGCGATCTCCTCGCCGGAGGAACGACTGCAGACAGCGCTGTTCTGAGAGCAATCCTCCGTAACAAAATTCATGGTTAAACTCATACGGCTCCATTGTACGACTTGACCATATGACAACGGTCGATACCGAATACAGCAGGAGGCAGCGCGGTGATTCGTTCTCGAGTAGCGTTATAAAAGACACGGCAAAACATTAGCAAAATATTTTCGGCTCGCGGGGGAACGTTGCTCCTTGAGTCCGGAACATATTTAGCTGCTAGCATAACACGCCGTCTGCGTCCGCTGGATGTCCGCTTTCTCGATGTTGGAAAGACTTGTTGTGCAACGGAACACAATTTGCAGCGCGGGGTAACCTAATTTCAAAACCGAACCAATTCCACACAACAGATTTGGTGCCTTTTCGCTCGAGTACTAGTTCAGCGCTGCCAGCAGAGACCTCAGCCAAAGTAACTTGTGTGTGTGTGTATGTATGTATGAGGAAGGGGGCGTGTCCGAGAGCAAAAGACGAGGGCCGACCATAAATTCGCTGGGTGATGGGTAAATCGATTTTAAAATCGTCCGAACAAATAAATCCGATTCCGATTTCAAATCGATTTATCGTGCAGGTCTAGCGTCTAGCGATGTGCGATGCGAGGACGATGTGTTGGTTCCTCGGCTCGCCAGGCTAGGCCATTCCAAGTGGAACATAGTTACCAACAAGCTGTTATTATTGTTATGGAGGGCAGACAGCGTTTACCTGTCTTGTACGATCTGAAATCGTGGCGGCCAAAAATCGCGTTTGACGATCAAATCGAAAATCACAACACACCTAGTATCTGGTAATAAGTTCATACCGCCAAGCCTGGTTGGTTTAGTAGTGTACCTTTGCGGCCGAGCCTACTTCCTGGTTGGTTTAGTAGCGTACCTTTGCGGCCGAGCCTACTTCCTGGTTGGTTTAGTAGCGTACCTTTGTGGCGAGCCTACTTCCTGGTTGGTTTAGTAGCGTACCTTTGTGGCGAGCCTACTTCCTGGTTGGTTTAGTAGCGTACCTTTGTGGCGAGCCTACTTCCTGGTTGGTTTAGTAGCGTACCTTTGTGGCGAGCCTACTTCCTGGTTGGTTTAGTAGCGTACCTTTGTGGCAAGCATACTTTCAGGTTGGTTTAGTAGCGTACCTTTGTGGCGAGCCTACTTCCTGGTTGGTTTAGTAGCGTACCTTTGTGGCGAGCCTACTTCCTGGTTGGTTTAGTAGCGTACCTTTGCGGCCGACACCGTTGGTCTTCCAGTCGTTTGTGTTGAGATGGCCCGGACGAGATGTGTGCACCACCAGGTGCTGCATGTCCCTCCAGGTCAGGTTCATACTGTGCAACACATCATTCAATGTGTTTGGTTAGTTCACACTATTTACATCAACATTCATAACGAAAGCAATACACAAAGGGTGTGTCCGGAATGACAGATTTCTGACACTAGTACCCCTAATTCTTTTTACACAAACTAGTACATTTAGTGCTAGCAGTACGTGTGGCAACCCATTATCAATGCAAGTGTTCGTAGAGTAGCGTGATTGCTATTGACACCACCGGCGAACATGCTCAGCACAAGCCAACTACATTTCCCAGAGGCCACCGCGACCCGCAAGTCTGGTCACGTGACCGCAGTAAGCGCCCAGTGAACTATCGGTAGGTTGGTGATTAACTATGAGTATGTTATTTATAGGCTACAGAAATGCACCAAAATTGAATCACTCAAATTCATCCAGATCCGTGCACAACTTTTTCAGTTATCATGGTGACGGACAGACCAACGCGACCGAAAACATAACCCGCTTCCGTAGTGCAGCCCCAGCGCAGGTAAGAAAAGGGGACAAAAGAACGTATCCATCTCTGGTTCAGCTTTTAACGACAGAACACATGGAGGATACTAAAATAGAGTCGATGTGCTCCCACCAGCCGGCAGATGGACGTTCAATATAAATGGCGTCAATCAGCGGCACTCGGGCGCCTCGGGCGTGTCAATCAAACGTCACATCCACATGATAAATGGCTACAACGTTACATAATGTGGACATATTGACCACAGCCTGTCAGGCGGGAGCATTTCCCCAGATGTTCACTGAATGATCCACACGGAAACACCGCTGTTACCAGTCTCAGTAGGTTTGTTTCTACATAAGCCTGTTATTAGGGGTGTACTGATCATGTTTTTTTGCTCCCAATCCGATCCTTTGATTTTAACGATCAGCCGATGGCGATCTCCGGTACCGAGTCCCAATCCTTGGTACCGAGTCCTGATATCGAGTCCCGATAGAGAGTTCTGATCCTGCAAAAATTGGTAGTACCCAAACTATTTGGCACAATTGTCAATTTCAACAATAGTCAAAGTAAATAAACAGTCATTTGGCTCCCCAACTCATTTACCGATCCTGATCAGGACAAAATCACGAGTTCCGATCCTTAAAGAAAAGTCTGATCAGCCCCTGATCACCGATCTGAGGATCAGTGCACCTCTACCTGTTACACAGCTCTTTGTACATCCAGGACAATTAAACGATGTAATCAAATAATCAAGGACAGGGGAGCACACGGTGCCTGAGCAGGTAGAGATCACGTCCCCCAGACCATAGGTCGAGCAGTGCCGCAGGTTCAAATCGCCTCCATACCTACCGTGTTATTTTAAAAGGGTGGTGGTAACTTGCGCTGTGCTATTCCACACCCAAATGCTCTCGTGTGGATCTATGCCCCACAAAAACATGATTGAATAATCTGCGTAACGCCTTCCATTTACTCATTCAAGTTGGAATTACCAGTGAAGCAGCCATCCTATTGGTCCAGAAGAACATGTGATTACATCGGTGAGTAACTTCAAGTCGGATTTTGCCTGTATTGAATCAATACTTGTAAAATTGTGAGCGAAGCGGGGTGGATGATGTGTAATTTGTCACACAGCGAGCTGTAGTGAGCAGATTTTGAAACGTGTGTTTTGGTCCACTATGATCACTTTAAACAGAGAAATATACAGACACAGGAAGTGTGTTACACCAGGCGGGAGAAATGTCAGCCCCCTATATTTCGCAGAACACGTTTCACTGTCTTGTCTTGTTAAAGTTAAGGTTGAAATTGAAAGTTTAAAAAAAACGTAATAAAAAGACACATGAAAAGAAATTAATCTAATTTAGAAAGGCGAATACATCTAGTGTAACTTCCTCCGTTGGCGTTCTATTCCACGTACGATCACCTCCCTTTGAGATAGTGAAACACGATGAAATTCCATTCTCGTCGACTGTCATATTTTCTTTGTGTGAGGGAAATGTCACTCCATAGCCACGACCCGGCGGACTCCTGTGGGCGTGGTGTTGCCATGGCACCCGCAGGCAGAAGCAATCAGACACCACAATTAGAACTATAGGAGGTGTGGACGGCACGAGGCCGCCCGCTTCCTCCTGTTCTATTTGCAACAGACAGTGTCACACTCAACAACCAAGCTTCAAGTGAAGGTACATCGTAAGGCTGCAGCGATTAATCAACTAATCGTTGACTAATCGATTATTAAATTAGTTGCCGAATTAGATATTATTTGTTTCTGAAAATATTAAATATATTGGAAAATATGGATATAATCGATAAAAACATGAACATGATTAAAACCATCAAAGTGTCAGAGAAAGTAACTCAATTGTTGGTACATCTTCTGCTTCCAAAATACCTTAATTAACTGCTTTATCTATGCTCTGTCCATGTGCGTTTGTGTACAGTATAGTTGGCACTATACTGTACAGACAATCCTTTATAAGTAGGTTTATGAATAGAACTCCCCTGCCCCCCCCGCCCCTGCCTATTTTATCATTTTATTTTATTCACTTGAAGTTAAAGTTTTGTTTTTATTTCATTGCCTTGTCTTTGAAGCGCTCTGACTTTTGTCTGAGAGGAGTGCTATATAAACACACTTTACTTACTTACACTCAATTTCTCTGTCCGCTTTGAGCGTCGTTAGTCTGTACACCCATTAGTGGGCAGTGTTGTGTGGAAATTTACCACCAACGACCAGTGACAAGTGTTGCTCCACAGACTGTGTTGACACGCTAACCCGTGTCACAATGACCTGGTATGGAACAATGCAGGAGCTGTTGTGTAACGACAGGGCACGTCCCGACAACCGTCTGTATCTCAGAAAGACGGGGATTTCACCTTTATTTACCAGTCGATGGTGAGGAACTTAGAGCACCCATTACATCACAGTCAACCTCGGAATATCCTCACACATGCTAGAAAGGGATATTAAAATGTATCTCAACTTGGCAAGTTATTAAGAAATGAACAAGATCTCTACAAGCCAAGATTGCGATTGATTGATAATCTTAATCTCATCTTTCCTTAAAAGAGTTTTCACATTGACAATCTTTTAACTTTTTTAACCTATCTGTTCATCTTTTTTAACCTATCTGGCACCTGTTAATCTAGCCAAGATTTAGATTGATTGAAAATCTCAATCTCCTCTTTTCTTCAGTCCTCCGTTAAAGGAGTTCTGTTAACCAATCAAAACTAATTAACACTAACAACAACTAATCAAAAACTGTAGGTATTTTTTTCAACTAGGCCGAGATCGAGATTGAGAATCTCAATCTCCTCTTTTTCATTTCTTCTTTCCAGTCCTCTGTTAAAGGAGTTCTGTAACCAATCC
>OMKY01212129.1:0-11804 GCA_900302395.1 Bregmaceros cantori | reverse complement strand
AGACCAGGTATGCAAACGAGTGCAAGCAATAGAAGTAAAGAAAGAGGACTATGGGGAAGACCACCAAAGACCTGGGAAGAATGCATAAAGGCAGACATGACACAAAAGGGAGTGGAACCAGCAGCGCCTTGGATAGAGAGAAGTGGAAGAGACTGACTCAAGCTGCTGACCCCAAAGCTGGATAATGGAGAAGAAGAAGAACAGAAAGAAAATCAACGCTTATATGCAATATTTCACAGTACCAGAGATGTGACTAAGTCCCTCTTTCAAGTCTCAAGTCTCAAGTCCTTCTTGGGCAAGTCCCAAGTCAACTCCAAATCAAGTCATCATTAACATGCTGTCATCTTAGCTCCAGAATCTGATTTTAATAAAGTCAAAAGCAAGCAATAGTTTTGCTTTTATAATAGCATCATTTGATTTTTTGCTACTTTATTAAAATCAGATTCTGGAGCTAAAATGACAGCATGTTAATGATAACTTGATTTGGAGTTGAATTGGGACTTGACTTGCCCAAGAAGGACTTGAAAGAGGGACTTGGTCACATCTCTGCACAGTACCACGGAACAAAGTGAATGATGGACAGAGACAATGAACATTTTTCAGTGGGAATCTGTGCAGCACAGCATCAAGTTGTGACTTGGCATCGGAAGCAAGCTGTAAGAGTGATCAGGCCAACTTATCAGCTAACCTGATTCAGCCTGCGAAACACAGTCAGCCTTAAAGAAAAAGTGAGCAGAGATTTATGGATGAGATACACAGGGAGGTGGACTGGGGGAAGGAGCTAATGGAGAAAGAAAGGAAGACATATTCAGAGAGACAGAATTAAAGGGACTGTGTATGAAATCCAATGTGTCAACGTGACAATAATCGTGCTCCCCTCTAAGATTCACATCATGGTTATTTGTTAGCCTGGTGAGCCACAACCAACGCATCGTCCACGCATCACACATTGCTAGACGCTTGCATTACAGTTGAAAAAAGCTGTGTCAATGAAATCGCGTTATCCAGTCACAAACCGTACAAACTCTTCCCACGTCTCGCGTAGCCCGTACAAACACCATCCACGTCCACGCTGATTGGTTGATTGATTTCGTACCGGCGGTGACCCTGATTTTCCCAGACCCAATGCAAGCGTCCAGCGATGTGCGATGCGTGAACGATGCGTTTGTTTTGGCTTGCCAGGCTAGTTATTCTTCCTTTCATTATTAACTGTCTCTTTCAATTTTTTTTTCAAGTTTCACATTTTTTCCTAGAAAGTACAGCTGATCTCCTCTTTACGTTATCAAGTTATTGTAATATTTGGTGGACCTTTAAACCTCAGTGCGAATCTTTTAGTGTTGAAATGGTTGGCACTGATATAGTTAATATTACTGTTAGTCGCAATGCAGAGCAGGGCTTCGAACCGGTTCAAGGAACGAAAACGAAAACCGAAAACGAACAGAATTTTACAGAATTTTATGAGGAGCGGAAACGGAAACGAAAAAAAGATTTCTTCAACTGTTCCGGAACAGAAACGGAACATTATGAATTCCACAAAACCAGTTAAAAACGTTTTTTTCTGTTCTCTATATATTTGAACATATCCTATGTCTGGGACACTATTTCCGCGTATGCATCCATCCAACTTTCACTGTCAGTCATCAAGCCCCATGCATCTGGGGCTCCATCTTCTGGACAGACGAGGAAGCGAATGTAATGGCGTTTAAAACCCAGTTCACGTTGATACAGTTGCACTGAAGTTTGAAAGTCCACCAAATATTTTTTTTTATATCAACTATATCTAAACGTAACATTGCACAATATTAGGAACATTAAGAACATACTAAATCTTTGCGTTCGGAACCGGTTCAGGACCGAAAAACGTTAAGCATAGGCCTGCCAGAACCGTCGGGAACAGAACTTTTTAAAAATAATTTCGTTCTCAAGCCCTGGTGCAGAGAGAATGACAAAAGAGCAAAAGTAGGTGTACGCAGGTTTCGAAAAATAAATGGAAGAAGGATTAATTTAGAGATGGGATAAACAGAAGTACATCCTGCAACAAATCTATTTCTCTTCCTTTCACACACACACACACACATCTTTTCATCCTCTGGCTCTCTGACTAGCAAGGAAACGTGAAGATCAAAGCGGAGTGATTTCTGCCAGTGGCTATATTTCGTCTTTGAGACCACGGTGAAAATGACGTCTAAAGTCTTTCCATTTTGAAAGAAAAAGCATTCCATTTTGACGACAGCAAGTGTGAGTGGCTGATGAAAGATATTCTCTAGAGCAAACTAGGTAACGGTCCATTAGAATTGATGATCCAGCACGCATGCACCTATACACACACACCCAGCCGTTGTTGATGCAATAATTCCCCCCAGCCCACACAAAAAATCAAGGTATCCAAATTGTCTTTCCTTTCTCTGTAACCTGAGTTGTAGAGTATAATTATAAACCTATTATAATACCCCCGGAACACAGAGCGTAGGGGATGTAATGGTTTTTACTGCATAAGATCCTTTGTGTTAACGCAATACATTTTGAACGGATGGATGGATTTGTCCCAGATTTGGCATCTTAATGGCAGGGGTTTAGTGGGCGTGCACGTGGACGGCGTCCACTCACTTCTGCCGAGATGAAAAAAACAAAGCTGCCAATCAGTGGTGTATGTTAATAGATTCCCCAGCAGAGGGAATTGACATTAAAACACTACGTTTAACTTATACTGTGGGTAACACTTTAAAGTGCAAAAGAAATTGGCAGTGACGTCTTGCCAGACATGCCAGTGGAACGTCATTGTATTGAGTCATTTGAGTCGTTCACTGGTTTGACTCCAGCGTACATGGGCGGGGCCAGCAGGTGAATGATGAACCTAACCCGGCATCCAACGTTAGCTACGGATGTGCAATCCCGCCAATCCGCTTTTAGACAATCACTTGACTCCGCCATTTTTAAATGACAGATAGAACTTCAACGACCCGTCGAGATCATGTAAGGACAAAAAAAATTAAAAGGAAACTCAGGAAAAAATAGATTCACTATTATGGACGGACAAAAAGGAGCTTTATCCACAGCTTGAAAAAAAATAAAAATAAATTGACGTCACAAATCGCGTACCCCCACTTTGAAAATCGACACCACTGGTTTATGGTCTAGGGGAAGGTTCATGAACTGATGATATTTTGGAGGCCAGCACTTAGGGTCTATTGACACCTGCCATGTTCAGTTCAGACTCAACCAAATACGTCTGACTTTTTGGGAAGATGTGAACACAGACCAGCAAATTCTTGCATGGACTAAACAGCCACATCGAGTCCACTTCAGAGAGATGGTTTCGGACCCCTTCCTAGCGAACTACGATGCGGTTCAGTGGATGTGTGGATAAAATCGCACCAGGGTGCGAGTCACAAAAGCCCTTCTGCACATAACAGTCTCCCATAATCACAACGTCAGACCGTCGGCAGGTAAAATAAAATAAAATATAAAACGGTTAATTAATTTTCGAATTAAATTCAATTTAATTCGACGCTCATCGGGAAGTCGCACAGCGACAGAGACTGGTGTAACTGCAGAGTTAAACATAAACAGGGGGCTGGGAAGGGAAGGCGCACGGCAATGTTTCGACAAAAACTTTAAGGAACAAAATAAAACAGTGTTAACCGGTTAACATTGTTTTCAAATAAGTGTTCCTGTTCCAGAACATAAAAAATAGTAGCGTTTGCGGTTTCGTTTCTGTTTGCTGTAGAATACAAAAAGTTCCCAGTTTTCGTTTTGGTTCCTTGAACCGGTTCAAAGCCCTGCTTTTAAGTAACTATGCGCTAACTAATTTGTTCGGTACTTTATGCAACACTGTTCTCCGATCCAGTGCGAATTCCTACCATTATCAATGTTTAAAGGAATGGACAGAGTAGAAACAGCTCAGACCAGTGGCGTAGCCACATTAGGGCCGCCGTGGGCCGGTGCTGGCCCACCCGAGTATCAAAGGTGTCCACAATGATTACAGGCTACGAACGAGCAACTCAACATAATGTCACATTAATGTCACACAACATATCCAACACGTTCAATTGCGTATTAAATATTACAACTATTTACAGAAGTGATCAAGCCTCAGACACATAATGGCAATGTATCCTCACTAGAGCTGCAACCGATTAATCGATTAACCGATTAATCGATGATAATCGATTATTGAAATAATCGCCAACTAATTTGATAATCGATTAATCGGCAGCGATTAATCGTTTCATGGTTTGGCCTTTTTTTTGCTCAAACATGTTGAATATATGCTGTTCCCAACGCAATTTTTCTAGTGTTCTAGTGTTGAGGTCCCAATACAATGAAGACAACACCTAAGCTTGCGTGAAAGCCCAATATGTTATAATTTAGCAAGGAAGAGTAGGCTCTTTCATGCTATGACTATAAAATGGAGATGGAGAAACCGCAAAAAGTTTGTATTATTAACATTGCAAACTTTTAATGTTTGATAATCATAATTAATGCTAATAATAGTTCCGATCTTAAGGGAAAAATTTAACCGATTAATCGATTAATCGGCAGTAAAAATGGCTGATTAATCGATTATCAAAATAATCGTTAGTTGCAGCCCTAATCCTCACACAGACACACTGTGGTGTGTGTCAGTAGTACACACTGACACACACACACACACACACACACACACACACCTGCGCACAGGGCCCAGCCCCGTGCAGAGTGTAGGTTCACGTGCGCGTGTCCGTGTACATGTGTGCAAGCTACGGCACGGCACTGACAATATGTTTGAGCAGGCCGCCAGAGAGGTGCAGCCCCCCCAGACAATGGCGTCCATTCACAACTGGGTCAGTGTGGGTGTGGTTGATTAAAGAACGATCCACCTTGGGCTAAAGCTAATAAAGTGCTGGCTACTTATGCACTCAAAGGAAGGAAGTGAAGGATGTAATAAATAATAAAGTACGCTGCAATGTGTGTGTGCTTTTACACACAATGCTCAAAGCCAGCACCGCACCATCCACACGCTGCCGACTCATGTTAGATTTGTTTTTCCCACCAAACGAAAAAATGGCAGTGATTCATGAAAGAACACAGTGGGCTGTGAACAATCGAGCTTTGTGGCCTTGCAGCTGCTAACGCTACTGTGAATGACAGAATGACGATAATGCAAGGACGAAATAACCAACGGTGGCCTATTGTTCTGCCGCAGCAGGACAACTTGATGACTGAAAAATAAACACAGGATGCCTTTTAACTTCCTGGGCCATCCTAACACTAAGCAGTAAAACAGCTAATGTAAACTTTTCACTGCCCAAAATGTTCACACAATGTGCACAACCTGCACTAATTGTGCGATTGTGAACTAACAATCCACCAAATGCTATGTGCAAATTATCTGAGGGTGTTAGCAAGAGGATCTCCACTTTCTCAGAAAAACTCAGGATTTCAAGAAACTCTAAAAAATATTTTGAGACGCTCAAGTCTCATTGCTTTCTACTCTCACTACTTTTGATTAAAGTCAGAGAAATGTCTATTGGTGGCAAAAAGCATGGCTGTGTCCGAAATCGCTCCCTATCCCCATATAGTGCACTATATGGGGATAGGGAGCACCATTTTGTAGGGGTGTCCGAATTCTCCATGTACCCTATATAGTGCACTGAAAGTGTGCCACAATGCACCGCAAAAAGTAGTGAGCATCGGATGCACCCTAGACGAAGCAATATAGCCCATAATGCATTGCGAGACATTTTAAAAGTGACCTAAACTACAAACATGGCGCGGTGGGAGTGATCGGCTACAGCAAATCGTTATAAATGTAAGTACTTTTGACTTTCTGTGATGTTTGATGATTGTTGAATTTTATAATATTATTATAATTTACATTTTGACAGCGCCAACTCTAGTGTCCGAAATTACGGCCATTGCTGTTGTATGCACTATAACCGAGTGCACTATCTGGGTGTGGGGGGGTTTTGTTTTTGTAAGATGTCTACAAGAGTCCTTGTTGTTCAGTAAAAAACTTTATACGTAGTTTCTTTGGGTGCAATGCATTTTTTTCAATTTATTGACAGGGTTAGTGTGAATCTCTGTGAAGGGGGTGAGAGAACAGGGAAGCAGACCTGCAGCATGCTTACTGTATGCAGGTGAGGGGAAGCGATCTCACGACAGCTGTGCTAAGTACTGCTGACCACAGAGTGAGTGTGCACATGGATGAGCAGGGCTATATAATATTTTTGTGGCCCACAGAGGAATTCTGACATTTTTGGGGGGTGTCAAATATGTTTTATCTATCTGAGATACTGTTCTTTACCTGACCAGAAGCACTAGAAATGTGTTGTCGAGGGTTGAGGCTAACTGAGATTCTGTTCTTCACCTCAACAGGTGCACTATAAATGTGTTAGTTTAAGCGAGCTGCTGCTGTTTACCACTATTTGTGTGTTGTTGTTCTAGATGTTGCTTGTTACGAACGGGAAAGCACCATTGTTGCATAGTATTGAAGCCCTTTTAAATGGAAGAATGCTACTTTAAATAAAAGTTATGAAAATTTGGTTTTGCGTCGTGTCAACTTGTACAAATAAGCCGGAAGGTGGGGGGCGTGCAGTCCGGCATCTGCTCCGGCCCCTGGACCACTGGGTTTCTGCCAATGTGGCAAAGTAGTTGAATAGCCCTACAATACAGGTATGTCTCCACTGGCTCCCTGTCAAATTCCGTATTACATACAAACTGCTCCTCCTCACCTACAAAGCCCTTCATTCCTGTGCCCCACTGTACCTCCGTGACCCCCTCGAGGACTACACCCCACCTCGAAAGCTGAGGTCCTCCGATCTGGGACTCCTCACGGTCCATCCAGGCAAAAGGCGGTCTATCGGGGTCCCAGTACTGTGGAACTCTCTCCCCTGCGAGATTCGCCAGGCGCAGACTGTTGACAACTTCAAGTCTCTACTAAAGAGGCACCTGTTTACTCAGGCTTTTGGTCACTAGCTTTATTTTATATAGTTTTATGTTGTTAAGCGCTTAGGGTTTCCTGGAAAGCGCTATATAAGTTCAAGTTATTATTATTATTATTATTATTATTATTATTATTATTATGTATAGCTAAGATCAAAGATATTTCAGTACAATTGTGCGGTGGCGCTGTCCTTTAAGGTATAACAAGATAGCGTCTCTGATTCAGTCGCTGGATTAATGAGTACATGGGTTGTTTGTCATGCCTCCACTTTTATGATATATTGCTGGCTCATAACCCTTGGCTGTATTTATTTTCATTAGCCTTTTTATTTGATCAGCTGTCTGATACTGAGAAGATAAACATAGGCTGTGTCCCAAATCACTCCCTATCCCCTACTCCCTACAACCCATATAGTGCACTCACTTATAGTGCACTCAACAGCAACTGCCGAGATTTCGGACACTAGAGTTGGCACCGTCAAAATGATTATAAAATATAATTATACAAAAAATATAATTATAAAATTCAGCCATCATCACAAAAACTCAGAAGTACTTACATTTATAACTATTTGCCGCAGTCGGTCGCTGTTTACTCCCGCCGCGGCATTTTTTTTAAGTTTAGGTCATTTTTAAAACGTCTCGCAATGCATTATGGGTTATATTGCTCTGTCTAGGGTACATCCGATCTAGGGTACATGGAGAATTCGGACACCCATACAAAATGGTGTGCACCCCATATAGTGCACTATATGGGGGTTAGGGAGCGATTTGCGTTTGTCTTACATGATGAACATGTCTCTTTGTGCCACAGTGTTTCAAACTAAGACATCAAGGCATATTTACAACATCAATCTTGGAGTTAGCCTGGACAGTCAGAACCAACAAATCGTCCATGCATCGCACACGATTGCACCAAATGGGTCTGGTAAAACCAGTGTCGAAAAACATGGCAAAAAAAAGTCAAACAAATTGTGTTATCCAGTCACAGCGCAGCAGTTGGGACAAGCGGCGTGGAGGCGTGACAACCAAACTCCGCCTACGTCTCGCATCTCCCATACCAAACTCCGCCCACGGATGAATTCAAATAATTTGATTGATCGCGACGTCTGCTTGATTTGCCCAGACCCAATGTACCGTCTAGCCGCATGCGATATGTGGACGATTCGTTGGTTCTCGTTCAGCGACACAGGGCTCTCAGTAGTTCCACGAGTTAACTCCAAATCGCATGGAGAGGCCGATTTAGCTTTTATGGCCCTTGACTATGGAATGGCTCCGCTGACACTACAAGAATGTCTAGTTTGAAAGCATTTCCAACAACAGGCATCCAAACCATGAAGGAACGCGTATGAATCACACTTTTAAAAATTGTAACAGAATGTTCCCATATCTTATTTTTGATTAATAAAACGAATCACCCTTTGTAAAACATGGCTGTTCTACGAACACTGATGTCAATAACTAAGTTAAGTAGCCAAGTTATATTGATTGCATTCCTTTTTTCAGCAGGCCTAACTAGTAATCAAATGCATTACTTTTTCGAAAGCAGCATTCAGATTAAGATTAAACTTACTTACCCAATATTTGTTATTTTTTAGGTAGGGTGGATTGCCCTAATGTGGGCCATTTTTCGCAACTTCCTAATGTAGGACAGTGAAATGCAGCCTTGAACAGTTGAACATGCTACACAACTTATCATAGTTTGCTTTTAGTTCGATTAGTTTAGGGAGGGGCCAGAGCCACTGGAGCATAGGTGGGCCATATTAAGTAGTGGCCCACTTTAGCCCACCTTACTCGAATGGTTCGTAGCCCTCTCCATTGGTATTAGGTATAATAATAAATATTATAATACAGCACATTTGTACATTACTTATGTAAAGTGATGTTTAAAACCTACTTCCAATGATGTGAGTTTTGGTAAAACTTGTTGTAAGTAACTCAGCTAAATCAGCTGAGGTCATTTCAAAATGAAGTACTTATAGCGCGTTCCGCATTTCTGGGGCAAATTTTATACACACATGGACACTCTGTGACGTTCTATTACCGGCATATACATTCCCATATTTGGGTGTCATTGTGACTCATTGTGACTAACTCTAATAAGACGCGGGGGAAATGAGTGTTCTCTCTCCTTCTGGTTTGTCTCTTGACGAATAAAGAGCTTTATGTTAGAGGCTGGTTCCCTTATTTCACACCACTTTTAAGTTGTCAGTTATCCGTATCTGTAACTGTGGCAACTCTGTCCATGAATGAGCTGCATGAGGTAGTTACCCCAAATGGTTTGCACCTCACAGCCGGGTTAGGGTTAGGGCATATAGACCGATCAACTAAAAAAAATAAAATAAAAAGTGGCCTTAATTACTTTAAGTAATGAAGGTAATTCTGTCCAGAATATTTGCCAAAGCGTTGAATGTATCCCTAAATAAAATAAATATGATGCACTACAACCAAAAACTAGCTTACAAGAGCACCGTGCAAGAAAAGTAAGACCAGGAATAGATGTTGTAAACGACTTTGTCCGGGAGAGGTCAGCCTCAGAAAGCAATGAACCAGAAGTTCAAATCAGATCTCATAGGATTGAGGATTCACATTGAGAACAGACAAAGTTGTAAAATCTTGACTCCCCACACTCTAGGGATCCTCTCATAGACTGTGTGTAAAGGAGACGCAGCGTGCATGACGTCATCCCATTGCTGTGAACGAATTCGGGTTGTGCCGTTGTTGAAAGATCCCTAATGAACAGTTGTTAAGCTGCTAGTTAGTTAGTTAGTTAGTTCCTAACTAAGGCATCTGACTGAGAAAGTACTGCACCTTCGACAGCTCTTGTCCTGCGTCGCAGGGTTGACAGGGCTTGCATACGCCTGTCCGGTCTCGATACTCCTGCTCCCGACAGGTTCCATTCTCGTCCGCTGTTCCAACATTAACCTGTGATGGAAGTGGGTGTGTAGTGAGTAAAAACGTTTTTCTTTACCTTTATCAGCTGGTCCTATTTCAATATCATCTAAAACATATGGCAGTACAATTTTGCTTACAAATAAAATTCTATTGTTTTTTCTGAAACCTCCATTTTCAAATTCAATTCAACACATGAAAATAAATAGTTTCATCACTCAAAATATATTCCTCTTCTTAATTTCAAATTTTGCAAACTGTGCAAACTTTTGGGAATAGAGTACACAGACCTAACTCCCTAAATCCATGATTTGTATTAAATGTATCTAAATGCATTGTATTAAATATATCTAATTGCAAATCTGCAATTATAATTGAATAAAAACACAATCAATAAAACCACTTTGACTCATCATGTTGCGGTGCTAAATCAGTTATTACAACACTGACGTTCTGCAAATATCCTAAAATACATTGAAATCCAAATTGACAATTTACATATTTAAACTCTATCATGAAAAAAATATCCGATTTCAAAATAAAAAAATGTTACACAGCCTTACTAAAACCTAATGCTCTTTGTGCCGGAGTAAACAAGGTTATATTGAGGTGATCAGCGGTATTTGTAATATCAAAATGCACTCATATATCCAAGCTGTACTCACTGAATGAACAAGACTTTTGCCTTTCACAGACAGCATACTGTCTTATCATTCACATTAACATCATAGTTGTGGCATTATTGTTCCATTATTGTGAAAGCCTGTAGAGTATATAGCAATTTAAAGTATACACTTGTATACACATTGCATGACCAATTTATTAATTTTATTAATAACATTTATTAAACAACATTAATACCATTTATTAATAACATTGTGGTTTTACGGTGCACAAATGAAAGCAGATCAAAAACAAAAGTGAGGGGTCCGCGTTGGCCGAGTGGTTATGGACACCGCACCTAACGCGACCCCATTCAAAACAAAAAACAAAAAGTTCAATAATTTTAGGGTCTATGTGTTGTGTTGTGTTATGTTTATGTTTTGGTGAACCATAACCACAGCTGTTCAATTAAAATAGACTAAATGTTAGCTTGTGAAACTGCCTAATTTGCACATCATAATGTGTATAACATATGATTAGAAAAACAACCTCCAAATTTTTAACATGACGTCTGTAGCAGTTGTGTAACTGCGATAGGATGAAGGAACGCATGCTTGGAAGTGGGGACTGGGGAGTTTGAGCCGTTTGTACCAAGTGAGCAAAGACTCCCAATGGCACACTATATGAAGCAGTCGATTGCTTATGCAGCTATCTTCAGTTGCCGGTTCAATCATTGAAATGTAACATCCATCTTATTACTGACCGTCCCACATTAGGCAACTGACCGTCCCACATTAGGCAACTGACCGTCCAACATTAGGAAACTGACCGTCCCACATTAGGCAACTCACCATCCCATCTGGCCATGTCAGGTCTGAAGCCGTGCTTCGCACGGCCTAATGACGGTATGTTGGGTCTGGTCAAGTCAGGTCTGAAGCCGTGCTTCGCACGGCTGAATGCTGGTTAACACGAATGTGCTGGGTCAGGTCATGCCAGGTCAACATGAAAGCATGAGGGCAGGTCTGAAGCCGTGCTTCGCACGGCCTAATTAGGGTGTGTGTATCTCCCAATTCAATCCCTATGTGATTATATTACAATTTACTGTTGGGTCGGGCCATGCCTGGTCGGCTTAATTTTTTCAATGGCTCTTGGGAGTTGGCCTGTCTACCACCCCTGTGAATTTGATGTGCGTACGTCGAAAACTGTGGTCGTGGCAACCTCGTGTAGTTCTCCCCCATTCTATCCCTATGGGATTTCGGACCCGCTTTTCTGGAGATTTCCGGAAAACCGCCGTAGACCCGGCTTATAAAAGTAATAGCAATAATCGTCCAGCCAGGCCGCACCTAACGCAGTTTTCGCTTTTCCGCTGCGATGTAAACTGTCAG
>OMKY01212117.1:0-21577 GCA_900302395.1 Bregmaceros cantori | reverse complement strand
TCTGGATGAAATTTTGTACCGTTGTTGGAAATGACACACGGAACAATTGATTAAATTTTGGTTCTATGGGTCAATCGCAATCGCGCCACTCGAGCACTTGCTTTGAAAATGGGTTGCTACACATACTGCTAGCACTAAAAGTATCTTTTTGTACCACTACGGCACAGGTTTGCAATGTCTAAGTGCTTCTAATTTATATTGTAATGGGAGGGGGCCCTCACGTGGAAGAGCTGGGGAAATGCACCTGAATGCAGGTCGACAACAGGCTAAGCTCAGCCCTTTGCCAAGCTTCATTCAGGTTCCATTTATAGGGGCGTGTCGGCAACAACCCAGTGACTAAGGGTACCAACCCATAATGCCCGCCCACGCCTCAGCGCTACAATATTTATTTTGTTCACGTCTCAACAATATGAAGAAGTCTATTAAGAATACTGTTGTGGTGGATCCACAATTAATAGAATTATCAAGCAATATACAGGATTTCATCATGTCTGGTTTAGCCTGATACAATGACACATGGGGAGGTCACGTGGGCTGGCTGACAGGGTTCAGCTTATCATTGTGACGTCACATGTCTGGGATGTCTGTGTTCTGTCTATTAAAGCAGTGAGCCGACAGGCAACCTGCCTCTTTGTGACCGGAATAAACATATCACATCGAGCACATTGGAGTGATGCGGCCCGCGGTTCTTCCTCCGCCGCTGTTGGTCCTACGACCTCCAAACTGGTGACCCTCGACTATACTTCTGGTTTTCACTGGGAGAAAGAACACGCGCCGGGGATCGAATCGGACCGCGTTCGACCCCCGGGCTGGATGGGGCTCCAATGGGAGCGGCGACATCCGCGCACCGACTAGAACCATGCGCCTTAGCCACGCAGACATCGGCGGGTTGGTGCCAGCTGGATCGCCACATCATCTATACTACGGAGCTACACCATCTCTTCATGGAGTCTGGAGCAGCGTCCCTGTTGCTAAGAGCAGCGGGAAGGATTCGCCTCCGTTCCAGAGAAGGACCGACACCGACCGGGTCGTTACGCACGCGCCCAGGACGCCAGGGAGCGGACCGCAGCGCGCGCCATAACCATCTATTGTAAGGGGACCTTGAGCCGCGAGCCTCCGCTGTTAGGCACTGCGGTGTGGACAACACCCCCTGCACGGCGATGTGAGTCTGACTAGACATTTTTTTTTCGTCAGGGGGTGATCGGAAATCCGCCTCGGCTCCCGGCAGGGCCACACACACACGTGTTGGCACCGTGACATTTCATGGCGCAGTCAGCCACCGCCGAGCCCGGAGGCCGGCGTTTCCCCGCGGGGACGAGTCAGTTTTTTTTTCTACAGCAGTGAGTATTTTTTTTCCTCACCCACCGCCGGGTGTAGTTATGCAAAAAGCCCCTCTTCCACCTGCCGGATGCTACGAGTGCTGCCCTAACGAGCAGTGACGGAAAGCCCCTCGCGCGTGGTAGGCCACTGGCACATCACACGTGTCGGGACCCAATTGTGGTGAAGTATGAAGTCCAATGTGTTGAATGGAGCCACGACCGCTTTTACACGCGAGCCACGAGCCTCCGCTCCACACCGCCATGCGTTAGAGCTAGGATGAGGACAATCGTTATTACGCGTGTCAAAACGGGACTGAACTGTGGGTAGCTGATGGACTTCGCACCCTGCCGACCGGTTAGCCCAGTGTGGGCAATTGCACCGCAATGTCAGACATACGGCATTACCGGCGCCGCCTACAGAGACAGTCGGAATAGCCACTGCGTGTAGGAATGTTTGAGAATTCTAGGGGGACCCGAGCGCTGCGCCGCTGAGTGGGTTATAATTCGCACACATTTATTGACTTCCCATGTGTATCAGTTCCCACGCAGAGACTGTATGTGTTGAGAATTCCACTATTTTGCCTGCATCACTCACAGAGACTGAATGCAACTTGGAATGAATTATTGTACATTGTGGTGTTTGGAAATAATGTTTTGACATGTTAGGTTATTTCCATGATGTCATTGTAATCCTGTATTTATGCTCTCAGGGGAAACTGTGTTGTGGATGCACAATTAATAGAATTATCGAGCAATATACAGGATTTCATCATGTCTGGTTTAGACTGATACAATGACACATGGGGAGGTCACGTGGGCTGGCTGACAGGGTTCAGTTTATCATTGTGACGTCACATGTCTGGGATGTCTGTGTTCTGTCTATTAAAGCAGTGAGCCGACAGGCGACCTGCCTCTTTGTGACCGGTCCAGTGTTGAATAAACATATCACATCGAGTTCATTAGAGTGATCCGGCCAGCGGTTCTTCCTCCGCCGCTGGCGTTCTTACGACCTCCGAACTGTAATGATGGGGCACCACCACGTGGAGGTGGGGGAGATATGTCTGGATGCGGTCTACAAGAGGCAGAGCGTCATCCAGCTGGTATTTGTACAACGCTGTCAGCGACACCTCGGTCACTAATGGTTTCGTACCCAGCATGCCCCATGGGACGTAGCCATAACGGCACCGTTCACTACACTACCAGAAACAACAAATAATTAGCATGGAAATATTCAAACAACACAAGGAACACCAAAGGTTTATAGAAAATCAATGTTTCTATGATTTAAGACGTGTATATTCCAAAAGGTTCTGTTCTTCATGTGTTTCCCATCCCGTGGGAGTGATGAGTCCTAGGCTCTGTGTCCTTCTTAGACAATTGGGAAACGGTCCACTCTGTAGCGCGACATGTTCACGACCGAGAGGTTACGCTTTGCGGCAGTCGTAAAGCAGTGCACGCCCGGTGCTGCGCTGTGAAGACGGTGGTTCTGGTTCTGGTTGTGGTTCTGGTTATATGGACCCACTTCGGTTGTTCCTTTGAGTGTTCTCCGTCCACAGTAGTTTATTCTCCGGGATGAAGAACCGCGGCGGGCGGCGAGGCCGGGTGGTGGCCTGGCGGAACAAGGCGGAGTGGGACCAGGTCTGGAACACAATACACATTATAGCAAATAGAAATAGTATTAAATATAAAAATATATAAAATATAAATAAAATCAATATAAATAATGTCAAATATACATTATATAAAATATAAATACCAAATATATAAAATATAAATAATATCAATATAAATAATGTCAAATGTAGATTATATTAAATATATACAATATTATATATAAATAATAATAAATATAAAATATATTAAATATAAATTATATCAATATAAAATATATTAAATATAAATTATATCAATATAAATAATGTCAAATATATAGTATATTAAATATAAATAATATAAAATATAAATAATATTGAATATACATTATATTACATGTAAATTATATTAAATATAAATCATATTGTTCATTGCTGAAGCTCTAACTGCTTGTTTAATTAGGAACGTGGAGTAATCCAATGAACAAACAGCCTGGCGCAGTCTAATAAATGTTTTGAAGTTAATTTGTTGTATAACTAGTACAGGTGTGCATTGCTGCCTCACAGCTAGAAGGTCCTGGGTTCGAATCTCAACCCGGACAGGGTGTGTGTAGTTTTAATGTTCCTCCGGGCACTCCGGTTTCCCCCACCACCAAAAACATGTTCTAGTTAACCTGCTCCAGTCAGTGCCCCTGGCCAAGGCACTGGCTCACAGTTGTGAGCACTGTGCCGCGGCTGCCCACCACTCCTCAGGGATGGGTTAAATGTGGAGGAAGAATTTCACTGTACATATATGTATGTGTGACGAAATAAATTATCTTATCTACTAGTAATAATATTACTAGTAGATAGTTGTTCCAGGTGTTGTCCTACCTGTACTAGTAATAATCAGTGTTGTGTTGTTCCAGGTGTTGTCCTACCTGTACAAGTACTAATTAGTGTTGTATTGTTCCAGGTGTTGTCCTACCTGTACTAGTAATAATCATTGTTGTATTGTTCCCGGTGTTGTCCTACCTGTACTAGTAATAATCATTGATGTATTGTTCCCGGTGTTGTCCTACCTGTACTAGTAATAATTAGTTTTGTGTTGTTCCAGGTGTTGTCCTACCTGTACTCTCCAGACACGCGACTCCAGGCCCTCGCAGTGCAGCACATCGCCACCTGGAGGCTCCGCTTCGCTGACAGCACACCCATAGCCGTGCAGTGCACGGCTGACCTTGTTCGGTACTTATATCTTACCAATGGTGACAAGTGTTAGCGCGCAGAGGGGCCCCCATCGTCTGTGTGGGGGCCCCGGTTCAAGGAACAAAAACGAAAACCGGAAACGAACGGAATTCTATGGAATTTTCTGAGAATCAGAAACGGAAACGAAAAAAGATTTATTCAAAAGTTCCGGAACAAAAATGGAACATCATGAAATCCACAAAACCGGTTAAAAACTTTATTTTTTGTTTCGTTCTCTATATATTTTAACATATCCTATGTCTGGGAGACTATTTCCGTCCACTTTCGCTGTTGCCAAGCTGGTGCTCCATCTTGTGGACAGACGAGGAAGTGAATGTTTTTCAAACCCAGTTTTCACGTTAATACAGTTGCACTGAACTTACTGAAGTCCACCAAATATATTCTGTATAAACTATATCTAAATTTAACATTGCACAATATAAAGGAACTTTAAGAACAAACAATTTTTGTGTTCTGAGCCGGTTCAGGACCGATATTTTGGTGGCGGAATGGTTCAGAGGAGGAAACGTTAAACATAGACCTGCCAGAACCGTTCAGAACAGAAGGTTTTAAAAATAATTTAGTTTTCAAGCCCTGGTTCTTAGTCCTTGTTATCACCACTTTCATTTTTTAACTTGACACCATGTTTTTGTCTTCATGCACATTAAAGCAATGGATAACATCTAATCCTCGTCCCCTAGGTGCCAGGTGGCGGACCGCTCCGGGCGTCTGGAGGGGGCCAGCCTGGTGCTGTTGTACGGCACGGCGCTGGTGCGCTTCGTCAACCTCATCACAGAGCGGCAGCAGGGGCGTGTGGCCAAGCCTCTGCGCCGTCTGGCAGGCCGACTGAATATCCCTGAATGGATCGTGGACCTCCGTCACGAGTTCACCCACAGCAAACTGCCCAGTATCACCTGGTGTCGCAAGGGGTGGGTCGCATTCACTATTATTTTTTTACCTGCTCCGCGAAGCAGGTTATGTTTTTGCTCGCGTTGGTTGGTTGGTTTGTTCCCAGGATAACTGAAAACATTTTGTGGAGTTGTTGGAAATGACCAACGGAAGAAGTGGTTACATTTTGGTGCATTTCTGTAGCCTATAAGTAACATAATCATACTTGATCACCAACTTACTGGCTGTGTCCGAAATCGCTCCCTATCCCCCATATAGTGCACTATATGGGGCGCACGCCTTTTTTTAGGGGTGTCCGTGTATCTTATATAGTGCACTGAAAGTATCCCACAATGCACCGCAAAAGTAGTGAGCATTGGATGTACCCTAGATGGAGTAATATAACCCATAATGCAATGTGAGACGTTTTAAAAATCACCTAAACTTTTTTTTTTAAAATTGCATTATGGGAGTAAATAGCGGCTGACCACGGGCCGCAGGGGCCGCTGGGAAATGTAGTTGGCTTGTCCGCCGGTGGCGTCAATCACAATCGCATTACTCTGGGAGCACTTGCTTTGATTTTTTTTTTTTTACCACTACAGCACAAATTTGCAATCTGAGTGCTTTTATTATTATTATTATTATTATTATTATTATTAAATAAACTGCCCAGAGGGGGCCGATACCACAATATGTACTAATCTATTTCTTACTGGATCATGTATATATGTTGAACAGGTGCGAGGAAGTTCTAAAATGGCTGCAGCAGGAGTACTGGTCCAAACAGCTGACTGTGGACAACGACTCCATGGATGAGGACCTAGAGGAGGACATGGAGGAGGAGACCCGTGACCAGCAGCAGGCCAAACGAGAGGCCAGGCAACGGCTGAAGGACAGCAAGGTGCATGATGGGAAATATCGCTAGACGCTTGCATTGGGTCTGGTAAAACAGGGTTGGAAAACATTAAGAAAAAAGGTGTCAATCAAATCGCGTTATCCAATCACAGCACAGTAGGTGGGACAAGCGGTGTGGAGGCGTGACAACCAAACTCCGCCCACGTCTTGCGTAGCCCGTACAAACTCCCCCCACGTCCGTATTGATTGGTCGATTGATTTTATATCGACGGTGAGCCTGATTTTATTTATTTATTTATTTTTTCCCAGACCCAATGCAAGTATCTAGCGACGTGTGATGCGTGGACGATGCCTTGGTTCTGGCTCGTCAGGCTACAAATGACCAGGGCAGAGTTTTTTTGCCTTACGTAGTATTTTTCTGTTCTAGATGGAGAAGTTCTCTTCGGCCCGGGATCTGCTCCAGGCGTACAGCGACAAACAGTTTGCCTCTTTGGACTCTCACAACGTAGCGGACGAGGTGACCCGGGTGCTCAACCTCATCAAGGACTTTGCCAAGGTCAACCACAGCATCCTGTTCGATGCGCTGATGGACGACGGCTTCCTGGTGCCGACTCCGGCCCAGCTGGAGGCGCTGGGGTGTCCGGCCACCCTGGACGATCCATGCGGCGCTCCCCTGGCCGTTCCTCCGCGCCTGCTCCGCCTGTGGCTCCCCTTGCTGCGCCTCTTCAACTCCCCGGTCTTCGTCCACGCGCTCCTGGAGAAGCTGTTCGGCGACCTGAAGGACATCTGCTCCGCCGACGAACCGCAGCGGGCGTTCTACCTCTCGGCCTGGATCGCAGAGATCATCGGGTGCAACGACAACAAGACCGGAGTGAGCCATTTCGAGACCAAAAAGCAGAAGAAGGCGAGGGAGAAAGACAGGTATAATATGTTTAGTGCGATGTGAGCCGTCTGTCTGAAACGTACGTCTCACTTTTACCTGCCCCGTGAAGCAGGTTATGTTTTTGGTCGTGTTGGTTTGTCTGTCCCCAAGATAGCTGAAAAAACTGTGCACGGCCCTGGATGAAATTTTGTACAGTTGTTGGAAATGACACACGGAAGTAAGGCTGAACGATTTTTACAAAAAATTGAAATCTCGGTTTCTGTTCCAAAAACCGAAATTTTCTCGCCAAGGAACACTGCCAATGTTGGATGCTCAACACTAATCTACACTTGGAAGATGAAATTATGTATTTAAAATATTTGAGTCCATGACAGACTGCGCCCCACTCCTACGGGAGCGGGGCGCGGGCTGACAACGCCTAAACAAGCCCCCAACCCATTTCCCCCCCCACCAAACACGCCGTCTGCGGCGGTGCACGGACAAACAACAAGGGACGGCCACATTTATTAGAATTCCCAAACATATCGTAATGCAAGTGCCTGTTATCTTCATTACAATATTGACACGCAGCCCTTCCACACATGATGCACGGAGAAATCAACGCTTTGAAGAAACCAAAATCGTGTTGTTTTTATTTTCGGTTTTCGGTCTAAAACCGAAAATCGTTCAGCCTTACACGGAAGAAGTGATTACATGTTGGTGCATTTCTGTGGCCTTTACCGCGGTCATGTGAGCAGACTAGCGGACGCAGAATCAGTTCTCTTTTTCTTTATTCCAAAGGGGCACACGTCATTTAAAAAAAAAAATGAAATTCTTGCCTTTGATGCTTTTGTCTGTTCTTCAGGAAATCAAAATTGAATCGAAAATCGAGATATCAAGAAAGCAAATCAGGATTTTATTTTTGGGCAAAATCACACAACCCTAGTATCGGTAGTACTCTGTATCGGCGAGTACTGTAATGATTGTAATCATACTCTATGGTATCGGTGCATCCCTAAACATAGTTAATCTGCGCTTTGTCCCATTGTTAATGTCTCATCATTCTCTCCTGGTAGGATCTTCATGAACCGCATGCAGCTCCACTGGCAGAAGCTGCTGTCTGCCTGCCTGGACGCTCCGTGCTTCAGCACCCAGCGTCTCCTGCAGCTCATCTTCCACGACATGGAGCACCCGCTGCCCCACGACACTCAACTCAAGCTGCAACACCTGTGCGGCATCTACACCCAGGCGACCGACGGCCACACAGAGACCGCCACGCCCGCCTCGGACCGCGTGTACACGCTCGACATCCTGCACGCCAAGCAGCGGCAACTACAGGCAGCTAGCCCGGCCGAGCACGCAGGGTGCGGTGCCGGCACCGCCGAGCTCCTCGCGAGGCGTGGGTGGCAGGAGCGCGCCAACAAGGCGTTGAAGGGTTCCGCGTGGCAGGTGTGTCCGGACAGGGTGCAGTGGAAGAACTACCCGCTGGGCAGCGCCCCCGGTCAGTCGGACGACCCTTGGGCGCTGATGGTGGACAAGGTGTGTCCCGTGACGGCGTTCGAGACGCCCGTGGAACTGGATCCCGTCGTGGCCGCCACCCCGCGCGCCTCCAACACGCCCTGGACGCCGGCCGACGTCTTCAAACTGAAGTCTGGACTGCAACTGTTTTAGTTAAAGTTAATTCTGGTCTTGATGCGTCATTATCTTAGCCTGGCAAGCCAGAACCGACCCATCGTCCACGCATCGCAGATTGCTAGACGCTTGTATTGGCTCTGGTAAAATCAGGTACGGATTCAATCGACCCATCAGCGTGGATGTGGGCGGAGTTTGTGCGGGCTACGCAAGACGTGGGCGGAGTTTGTTGGTCACGCCTCCATGCTGCTTGTCACACCTGTGCTGTGACTGGATAACACAATTTGATTGACGTTTTTTTTTTTTTTACGTTTTCCGACCCTGGTTTTACCAGATCCAATGCAAGCGCCTAGCGATGTGCGATGAGTGGACAATGCGTTGGTTCCGGCTCGCCAGGCTATCATTATCTGTGTTGTTGATTAAGGAAGCACCTCTGGTGTACGTGCTATTTTTTAGTAGCAGGCATTTGTATTCGTCAAACCTCAACAGGCGTCATCTGGGGCTGAAATAATGTATATTTCAATAATTATATGCTGATTATTGAAACAAGTAGTCGGATCGGCATTCTTCATTTAACTTGAAATGTGAAATGTGTCGTTGCTAAAACTGCTGCCACAAATTGTCTGGTATTGTATTTGACACAAGGGTCTAATGAGAAAGGAAATTCCCAGATGAGCGTCAGAATGGTTAACAAATGAAACAGAATGATTAAAAAATATAAGAAACCAAATGGGAAAGGTATGAGAAATGTCCTTGTCTGCTACTGAATAAAAATGTATGTGTACTCTTAATATGGACAATATCAACTATTGGTCAATATTTCACATTTCTGGTTGACAATTTCATACTGCCTTGACAATAGTTGCCTTCTTTTGTACTTTGTGGAGAAAAAAATGGTAATAGTCAGATGCTCTGTTCACTGAAATAAATAACTCGTTGACTCAATTGCCTAAGAAATTATTTTTCTATGGATCGGAAAGTTAGCCTACGGTACGCAATTACCCATGATTTCTCCCTGGTATGATGACACCGTCTCGCCTCAAATGACTTCTCAATGTAAGACGTAGTTAATGGAGGTTGTTTAACTTGTTACTTGGGTGAGTCCTTAGAGGGAGATCGATATAATTAGATGTTTGGAAGTTATGAAGAATCAAATAATTTCTAAGAAATGTTTGTTTTAATTTTAATTGTAATTGTACTAATTTTGAAAACAAAATCCATGAATCACTGTGTGATTTATTTTAATGCCAAAACAATCTAGGTTACTTTTGCATTACTAAAGTAAAAAAAGCTTTAATCAAATCATTTCAATGTAACAATGTGGTCAACGTGCTGGTTGAAGAGCAATTTCTAGCATATTTTTTTGTTTTATAATTTAAGCAATTTAAAACGACCACAATCCTGGCCTTTACTAACTAACCCCATTAGCGAAGAAAAGAGTCATCACTTGTAAGAAATTGTTTGTGCACATCACATCTCGCAAAATTGGGGATTTTCTGTTGCCGTAAAACAGCGTTCGCGAATGACCCATCAATGTGACTAGCTGACTAGTGGTGGGCAAATCGTTCACCTCATTGAATTGAATTAAATTAATTGAATCAGTTCACCCCTAAAGCATTAGTTCAAAAGATTCGTTCACTGACTCCGTGAAGGAAGGGGGATGAGTTGAGGGAACCGCGGGAATAAGCTTATAATGATAAAAATCGTATACTTAGATAAAATATTAACAGTGTTTCTAATAATGACAATCACAACTATATATACTTTTATAAAATTGTGATTTAATTATATATCTCCGTGGCTCCCAGTGACTTGGCGCCCGCCTGCTGTTGTGAGTGAATAAGAGAGCTGTGTGCCTATAGTACATGCGCAAGTGATTCAAAAGAACCCGAATCCTTTTAGCCCGGCGAGCCAGAACCAGCGCATCGTCCACACACGAGTGGTACGTTTCCTTCACCGAAAAATATTCGTCAAGTAACACGAAGTGTTTGCGAACAACACATCTCTACAGCGGACAAGGAGGACGGCGCCATTTGTGTTGCGCACTTCCAGCCGTTAACACCTTCTACTGTCCGGATCTCAGAACACTTCGATGTTGGAGGTGGAAGACTGGAGGTTCGGTTGACCTTGTGGAGGTTCGGTTGAGACCGTGTGGTCCAAACACCGCCCGGTCCGCCGAAGCTTCTGGAACCCCCGGTGAAGCCGCCGAACTCGACGCGGTGTGGTCGGTGAGTAAAACGAGGCTCCGTCGTGACTTGGCGGTTTAGCGGATACTAAATATATTATTACATTATGGTGTAACTTATTATTTCGAATTAATACACGTTGGTAATGGTATACTATGTCATTACTATGTATATTTACTAGTAAGTACCGTGGGTACACTAATTCCGGGCAGTTGCTATTCTATTAGAATTCCTTGCTAGCATTGAAGTAGTTGATGGAATTAGCATACACGTATTCGAGTTTTTAATTTTTTTATTTTATTCTTTTGGTATTAAAACGTAACGTTTTGGACAACCGTGATTTCCCTACTATTGTGATAATTAAACGTGACAAAACATCATGCAAGTCAACCACGTGAAAAGGCAGCTCGCATTGGAGAATAAACATATACATTACATGAATAGTTTATGAGCTCATCTATGAGCTCATCTATGAATCTACCAGGTGAAAATGGCTTGTCTCGCTTGCTAACTCGTTAGCCTAGCTTAGCTAGCATTCCAACGTTTCACATACGTTCCCCTCTGCCGGAAAATTTATTGTGACGTAATGCCCTGTACGACGGACCATGCAAATGTCTGCTCAACAAGGGAACCATGTCTTTTTGACAATGGATCACAGTGTCATAATGCATGCATTGTAATGCACATTGTAATTGTAATTAATCTTAAAATACTTGGGTGATGTGGATTTACAAAGCCATAGTTTCATATATGGCAAGTACTAAATTTAATTTTAATTTATTAATTCATAAATGACCTGGAAAATCATGCACACGACCTATGTAAAAAAAAAAAAAAAATTAACAGTAATTTATAGATAGTGACAGGATTAAATCAGAAACTGGAATGAAGAATCGGTTGGGATACATTGCAGAATAGTGGGGGGGATTAGAACACGCGGCACTGCTGGACCTATGGTCTGGGGGCTGCGCTCTATGTCAACAAAGCAGCAAAACTTGTCAATTCCTTAAATTACATTCTTTTTTTCATAAAATATATTCAATTATGCTTCTAGGTCAAATGTGAAAATATCCACATGCAGCACATTAATACTGTTGTTCTTACAACAGGTTCCTTTCGTCGACCAGCTGACTACCTCATACCACTGTGCCTGCTGCAATGATCACTAGAAGGAAGCGCGCTATGAAGTCCCCAGAAGTCGAGGTGTCGGATGCTCTGGAAACTGTCGGCGCGGTACATGAAGACAATTTAGGGGTAGGGCTTGACTTCTCGGATCTAGAATGGCCATTTGACAAAGAGACCTCAGAACTGTTGGACCTGGGCTTGGATGACCTGGGAGTCTTTGACATGAACGGTGATGCACCCGCCAGCCCGCCCTCGCCCAGTCAAAGCCCGGTTGACGCCGCTGGCAAGAAAGTTCACCTGCTTTCCGGGTCAGTAATCAACAAGAACGCCATCGCTGCCAGACTGAACAGACAAAAAAAGAAAGAGTACGTCAGCACGCTAGAGCAGAAAGTCGGGGTTCTGTCGACGGAGAACCAGCAGCTGAAGCAAGAGAACGGCGGCCTAAACCGGCGTGTGGAAGAACTAGAGGACGAGACGAGGTACCTGCGAGCCGTGCTGGCCAACGAGAGCATGCTCGGCCAGCTGCTGGTCCGGCTAAGCGGCGTGAACGGGATGAAACTGTCGTCCTCGCTTCTCCGGCCGTCTGCTGGCGCGGGAAATAGCGATCACGACTACGCGCAACCTAGGAAGCGTGCCAAAGTGGAAGACAAGGACACTGGCAGCGGTGTGTGTCTCCATGTGGACCAGGACCATGTGTCGGTGGAGTTCTGCACCCAGTGCGCTCAGAGCGCCGCCGGCGGCCGCACGCAAAATGTAGGGTCAAGTACTGAACTTTGCTGAACACTTGTAGCGGGCCTTAACACTGTGGGCCAGAGACAGTTGTTTTTTCACTAAGATGGTGTTTATGACACGTGTTACCGCTAAATTCTGTTGACAGTTTTCTTCTAGGTTCATGGTCGACAGTGTCCACCGGGGACGGGGTTGACTCCTCTCCAACTGCCTGAATCCATGGTAAGGATCAGACAAGACCTGGGCTGTCTATCTAACTTTGACTGTCTTGGAGTAGCATTTAAGCATCTTTTCTTTAAAAAATCTTGTGTGCATGTTGAATTGTCATGCCGATAGTTTCAGGGCTATGTAAGATGCTAGATGTAAATTCAAGAGAATCGGAATTACCTTTTTATTTTGTTTGTTTTGAAAGCAGTTTGTTTGGAACTGGATGTGTACTTTTGAGTTTTGAGCAATGCATCTTTGTGAAGCTGTGCCATTGTATAGAAGAACATGTTTCATTTGGCGCCCCCTATTTTTCTCTATGCTGAAGTGGAGTCTGCGATGTGGAAGAGCCCGGACAAGCTTCTGCTGTGGTGGCCCGGTTTTTGTTATTAAAAGGTAGTATCGGTATCGACTTAGTAAGTTCTCACATTCTACCTTGGCAACACTCCCACCACCATGCTAAGCTAACTGTCAAAGACATCCCCTTTCAAGACATCATAAAAAAGACTTGAATGTTTGTCTAGAAATGCCTGTACATAGAACTTGATAACATTCTCTGGACATTTTTTGAGAATATGTTGCCCAAATAAATCCTATTTTCACCACGCATTCACTTTTACAAACGTTGCTCTGTACTGTGTTCTGTTGATGATTAACCCTCTGTTTTTTTTCTCTCTCTGAACAGCAAGCTCTCCCGCTAAAGGTCTTTCCGCACCAAGTCTCTGGTTCGTTGCGAATTGACTTCTGGTATGGCTGTAAGGTTGACCTTGTTCTTGACACGTTTAAATGACTAATTCCAAAGTCCTCGGCCGTGATAATGTGGCCATTTCTCAGTAGAATACGTAAGGCCAGTTAAAGTCTCTTGGACTTGCGGAAAAGCTGAACTGATCTTTCAGTAGCTGTTCATACCTATACAGGATTTAATTATTAGTGCCAATTTCTGTGTGTATAAAAACATATTGAAATTACTTATTGAAGAGTTCTTGCGCTCAAAACGGTAGGCTGACATTTTGTTCTGCCGTCTGAAACTCACTTCCTGTGTCTCTGTAGCTGCCGGTCTAAAGTGATTTTAGTGAATCGCGATGGCTTAATTTGTCACATAAAACGCACACCGGTTCAAAATCTGATCACTAGAGGTCGCTCTGTGGCCTATTCCACATCATCCACCCCGCTTTGCTCACTGTTTTACATAAATATTGATGAAGTACAGTCAAAATCCGACTAGAATTGACTCACCAATGTGGTCACATGTTCTTAAAGACCAATGGGAGGGCTGTTTCCACCAGTAATTCTAACAAAAAATGAGTAAATTGAATGGGTTGGGCACATTATTGAATCATGTGTTTATGAGAAATACTTTGTAAGTTTTTTTTTTTTTTTTAGTACAGATACATGGAAAATCGACTTGAGTACAGTACTTGAGTATTTGTACTTTGTTACTTGCCATCTCTGCTCAGTGCTTACAAACACATTACAATAGGGTGTGATGCAATTCACCAACTCTGCAGCACATGATCAGTCATGTCATCCAGTTTGTGCTTATTCATGAAATGATTGGATACAGGTTGTTTTGTCACAGTAGGATTACGAGTTAACCCTAAACATTAATGATTTACGCTACTCGGCTTCCATAGTCGGCCATGCAACCTGTCACATAAAATAACTTAAGCAAATGGAATCATCCCGATCTGATCCACAGTGCTAGGTCTAGCACCGGCTTTTGGCTACTGCTGCGGTGTTGCCTCCAGGGGGTATGTAGCCTTCAAATAGTTTATTAAAAGCGCTCTGCCATAAAGACATTCCTTAATGAGATACTCAAATAGCAATCTTGTGCTTTAAAAAATCAAGGCACCAACTGATGGCTTCAGAAACCACATCATGTGCTTCATATTACATCTCATATCACGAAAGTGATTCACGTTCAAATATGAGCTTATATTGATGTTTACAAAATGTAATATTAAACATATTCATGGTTGTTGGTCCAATTTCCCTACATTTATCAAATCACTTGATAGATTAACTGTTAGTCGAGCAACATCTGTCTGACCATTACCATAAGTAATATAGTGATGAGTCACAGTACTTATTTTTACTTAAGGATTGAAAGTATGAAGTACATATTGTGTGTGAATTGTCCTTGTTTTTGAAGTCGAAAGCATTAGAAGATCAAGTCAAGTGATGACCTGTTGTTTTCCAGCTCTGCGTCTAGGGCACAATGTTGCTGATTTTCTGCTATTTTCTAAAATGTAAGGTATTAAAAGTGAAAGTATTTTAAAATATTTTTTCCATGTTCATGTATACTGACAATATACAGTTTTCTCCACACTAGAAGGTGCACTTAAAATCTAGAAATGTCATCAAAAATTCCAGTGTGCCTTTTTAATATGTGGATTTATTTTGGGTTGTGTTAACTCACTACAATCAAAGCACTGTTGTGTAACTCCCATACAGTGCTTGTTCTAGTATTTCTCCCCAATTACCGATCATGCTGGCGGCTCTGTCCGGTACTAGAATTCGTTATTGGGAGCAATATGTTGAAATGGGCTCTTTTAAATAGGTTGTGTTTTACAGGGTATGAACACGTTTTTAAATGTGATATTTGATCCTCAGAATGTGATGAATAATCCTCCACCATTGCAAAACAAGCCTTTGCAACGTTGGGATTCTGGTATGTTGAGTTTCTCTCAATGCCCCATTTAGTCTGTTGCACTTTATGTGAACCAAGTTTGAGAATAGAATTTATTGACAGTGCACACCTTTTTTATATAGTTCAGAAAATCCAGTATGGACATGGGATTTGTAATAAAAGCTAGAAAAGTGACACGGATGAAGGTACATTGTTGTTGTGTCTTGGTCGTATTCTGAGTAATTGGTCCACAAGTTAGAAACTGCATGACCGATCGACCGGTCAATGTTGCACATTAAAACTGCTTTTCAAGTCGGATGCTCTAGAAATGCCTCTGATGCTGCGCCATACACACTGCGCTGTGCCAAGTTCCAGGTTGGTTTCCACCTGCGTGCCACATGATCTGGTGTCTTCATTCCAGTTCTGCTGTAACCAGTGCTTAATTTGTCAAGGCGTATGTCCCGGAGTGCGTGGGGGGGGCTAGCTCCCTCTTGCTTTCCCTCAAATTAAGCACTGGCTGTAACCCATTGAAACAAATCTGTTACCAGCAAAAAAGTGCTGTATTAATCCGTTGAACAATACATTTTCATGATTTTCCACCTCATTATGACAGCAATTTATTCACCTTGCTCTTTAGAATCTACAGAGTAAAGAATGTTGATTGTGGAAAGGGATTGATTTTGTGCCTGTGACCTTTTAAACAATCTTAACACTTTTAAAAATGTTGATTTTAAAATCCGTCTTAACCATTCATTGCCTGATTTTGAAATGCGGAAACAGTGTTTCTTCAAAACCCTCGTATGTTGCCATTCCTGTTTTTCAAATGTATGTTAAATTAACTGCATATTATAACATTGATGTTATAATTGCAGTAAAGCCGGAGACTGTACGCGAACCTGCAACAACTAATTATTCCTCACAGGAAGCAGCAGGAAAATTGTTTGCAAGGTCTTGTCCATTTGCAGCATTATCTGGAGTGGACATATTCAATATTTCTCAATTTCATGAAATCTCTTTAGGAATTATAGCTTTTTGGTGTGGGTGTCTGCATTGATGTGGTGTGACCTGACCTTACCCTCCTGGCTCAAGGCTGGTTTAAAAATGTCAACTGAGAATCTTCTCAGTTGTCGACGTTCACTTGGAACGACATAAATTCATGTTGAGACAGTTTCCAGGTAAGTGCAAATGTCTTGCAGGAATTGTCATATTCAGTGTCTCAATAAAGGTTAAATGGCCAGGTGTACAGAGTGCTGTGGTTCATTCAGTCTAATTGAGCTTTCAGTCAATATTGAATAGTGCAAATATTTGTAAAGAATAAACTTTTCCCAGACAGGAGTAAAACAAGTTAAAGGGTATTATGAAATGTGTATTGTATGTACTGTCTACTTGCTAATTATTTGTGTGACTATTTTATAAGTCGCACTTTTCATCATGTTGATGGCAATATTCTGCCCCTTGCACAAATGTCTTATGGTGTTTGAAATACCGAAGCAAAATGTAACATTTGCATTAACTCATTTCTAAATGTGTCTAGCTCATGGAGTGATTATCATGTGTATTATATGTGTGTATGGCTGTTGCAACGTGACATTTTGCCGGTATCATGGTCAGACAAACCGGTAGTGTGATATTTGCTTGACGTTGTCCCTTTACAAGTTATTGATGGTAATACGCTATCGGTCACCAACAGATGGCAGCCTAATTACATTGAATTTGCCCCTATATAATGTACGTAAAGTGGAAATATCACTTGACCATATGTATAGTTCACTGTACAATGTACATCATACCAGCAAAATGCCTGCCGCAGCCAAGCCGTGACGTCACGTACAACAGTCCTATACAATGGGCATCAGCAAATGGAACGAAACGTATATGTACCGATGCTACCCCTTTTCTTCTTACACACACAACGCATCGCCGCTGCACGCAAATATCTGTTTCGTAGTACGCTATCGTATGTGATGCATCTGCACATGCGCACAACTAGTGTGAATCCCCAAAACGATCCGCTTAGCTTGTCAGGGTTAGGTGTTCAACAGATATGGGCAGAGTAGCGATTAAAATTACTTAAGTAACATTATTCTCACCTCAGCAAAATATTACTCAAGTAAAAGTAAAAAGTAGTCACCCAAATAGTTACTCAGGTAAAACTAAAAAAGTACTCCATAGAAAAGTTACTTAAGTAGCAAAAGTAATGAATAACGTTCAGTAAAAATAGATTAGGACAAATGCTCTTTTCAAAATGTAATTGAATGCGTGATAGATGGATGATACAGAGAGATAGAGACTGACAGAGCTGACTGAGCGCGCTCAAGAGAGGGAGAGAGATGATGCCAAAATTTCCCAACAGGTTTCGCTAAATCCCAAGTTAATGTAATGAGTAGCAAATTGCTGACATCTCAGTAAACAGTAGTTTTTGGCTTGACAAACTAAGCACTGGTTAGGGGTTCGGGCTAAGGGCATGACGTAGGACGTTAGTGTTACTGTATTTTAAGGTTCCCCTGGGGTGCCCAGCAAAAGCGACAAGCTTCGTGACTAGAGCCAGAGAGAGATAAAGAAACTCAAAGCCCCACCGATGTAAGGGCCCTGGTTCTAAATCCCTGCGTCCGCCACAGCTGTTGACACCCCAAGGTTAATGCTCGAGCCGACGACTGTCTGAATGAATCAACACTCAAAAGTGTCGGAGGGGGGCCCCAAAAGTCCAGTTAAAGACAAGCTCTATGACATCACAAATCTCCATGACAACAGCTCTGCGACATCACAAACCTCTATGACACCCACACAATATTTCCAGTCATTTTTTGCATCAATTTGGAGTTCAAAATCCGAGGCCTAAAATCAATGTGTTCGCATCGTCAGTGGTTCAGAACGACTTCCTCGGACGTTTCGACCCCAAACCACCTTTAGGGGTTCGGGTTCGGGTCTAGTTTCGGACCCTAACAAAAAAAAGCCAATCGTTTTTGGGATTCACAGTTTCACACCCATACATGTGCGCCTCCACGGCCTTCGATGTGCAACCATCTCAGCCGCTGCGCCTGCGCGCTGGGACGCGGTGGAAGCGGTCACCGCGGCGGGTCGTGTTGTTGTCGAGTTCTGGGGTCGAAGAAGAACGTTCTGCTGAGTCGACGATCAGCTGCTTCTGTTGTCGTCTCAGCGTCTGACAGCGGAGACATTAGCCTGGCGGGCCAGACCCAAAGGCGGAGCGACGTTGCGGATCATGCTGGAGTCGTAGACAGGTCGGGGGTACATTTGTTTATATTGGTCTTCCTGTCTCTCCATGTTGACTGACACCCCTATGTTTTCCCAATCCCTGTTCCAAAATCGCTATTAAATCGCTGTTTTCTGAAAAAACCCTAATGATGTAGTGTAGGGGTTAGGCTTAGGGCGTTTGAACTTACAGGTCTTTTAGGGGTATGGTTTAGGGGAAGGGTCAGGGTAGGGGTTAGCCCCCCCAAGACCCACAATTCGGCTCAAAATAGGGATTTCGGAACATAGGGGTTAAACCCTGGAGACGTAGACAGGTCGGGGTTCCATTTGTTTACATGTAGACTTCCTGTCTCTGTCTCTGTCTCTGTCTCTGTCTCTGCTTGCCCTGTCCAATTATATTGGAGTGCTTATAACGGTGAATGGTGAATGATGCAATAACCTCGGTTGCATGAGATTGTCGGCATATTGCCTGGCATGGTCATGGCTATATAGAATCATCCGTGTTTTCTCCTTTTTCTCTTTTTTAGTGCTTGTAGAGGTTGGTGTGAAATGAGGAAACCAAACTCTATCAAAAATGGAGAGAACACCAGGATCCCTTCTGTCTTACTAGACAGCGAGGAGAGGTGTAGATGACATCACAATGAGTCACAATGACCGTTCAGACCAGTACAAATATGGGAATGTATGAGTGTCCACAAGTGATGTGGTTGTTGACCCCGCCGTCTGCTCTGCGGTGACATTAAGACAACTTTCCATAGTTATAAAGATTTTATTATTATTACCATTGTTATCTTGTTATTATTTACTTCACTTAGGTTACATTGACTTGGCTGCACATCTGTACAATAAGTACACACTTAAAAACATGCAGTGTGTGTGTGTGTGTGTGTGTGTGTGTACACATATGCACAGGAGTGTACCTCGAAATTCTGGGCCCTGACCATGGGCTCCCCTTTAAGTAACTCATTCAAGGACAACAGTACACTTCTAACTTCTTATCTTGTTTCGAAACTGACACGTCATGCGCTGATGTTTGAACGTCCACCAGTGATTCTGTACAAATTATATCTGAACGTAACCACATATTTCTATGAGAAATAGCTCATCTAAAAACAGAATGATTCCTGTGTCACTGTCACTGAAACTATAGTCAGCTTCTAAGAATGACACGTTTGAGTGTCACGGCAAGCTAAATGACACCAGACGTACAGAGACCGGAAATACCCGTCTATAGACGAGTTCGGGGTCACGTCCGTTGTCATTTAGTTCGCTGTGTTTTTGGCTATTTTTCAACATGTATGTTCAGTGGGAACACACACATACAGAGTTATTTAAAACAGATGGTGGTAACCTGCGGTGTGCTATTCCACACCCAAATTCTCTCGTGCGGATCTGTGACCCACAAATGCATGATTTAATAATCAGTGCAACTCGTTCCATTGTCTCATTCCTTTTGGAATAACTAGTAGAAGCAGCTAGCCTATTGGTCCAGAAGAACATGTGATGACTTGGTGAGTAACTTTACGTCGGATTTTGACTGTATTTCATCAATATTTATACAAAATTATGAATGGAGAGAGTGGTGTGATGTGTAACTGGTCACAGAGCGACACCTAGTGGTTGGATTTTGCACTGGCGAGCGTTTTGTGTGTTTTGTGTGCTCGGACCTTGGTCCAGTACCAGAGTTGGCATAGGCAACAATAAGGCACCGAAAGTGACCTGCAGAAGCGTGGGACGAAATTACTCCCCCCAGTGTTTCGCACGTAAACTCGTCTATAGCAAATAAATAGCTAAAAACAGCAGAACCCAGTGTAAAAATATATTGCATATGAAATGTACATTAATTAAATTATGCTCCATTGTCCATGGGTTGGAGAATTATTGGCCATTTAAACATAAACATAAACATAGTTTATTTAGTCACCCATACATACATGTACAGTGAAATTCTTCCTCCGCATTTAACCCATCCTTGAGAAGCGATGGGCAGCCGCGTACGCAGCGCCCAGGGGCCAACTCCAGATTATGAGCCAGGGGCACTGAATGGAGCAGGTTAACTAGAACATGTTTTGGTGGTGGGGGAAACCGGAGTGCCGGAGGAAACCCACGCAGACACTGGGAGAACATGTAAACTTCACACAGAAAGGACCTGTCCGGGTTGGGATTCGAACCCAGGACCTTCTAGCTGTGAGGCAGCATTGGTAACCACTGCACTACCGTGCCGACCATGTACATTAATTAAATTATTCTCCATTGTCCATGGGGTGGAGGACTATTGGCCATTTAGTAGTCTGATGGCCACGGGGAAATGTTTCTGAGTTCTGTTTCCGAGTTCTGTTTCCGAGTTCTGTTTCCGCGTTCTGTTTCCGCGTTCTGTTTCCGCGTTCTGTTTCCGCGTTCTGTTTCCGCGTTCTGTTTCCGCGTTCTGTTTCCGAGTTCTGTTTCCGAGTTCTGTTTTGGCAGGCGTGGGAGCAGATTCTTCCGTTATATTCTTGCAACACAATTTCCCTTGACCCATTGACCATTACCAGCTCGATGATGCTTGGCAAGTAGCCAGGCCGGCCTCTTGTCGAACGCATCCAGACATATCCCCTCCCCCCACGCCTTCTCCACGTGGGAGCATCATTACATTGGTGTCAGAAGTGGGATTGTGCCACTCAGCCAGATAGTGGGGAGCACGTGGAGTGGGAGCTGGGCTCCCGAGAATGGAAGCCTTGTGGGAGGGGGGCAGTGTAGTGAACGGTGCCCGCGGGACATGCTGCGTACGAAACCGTTAGTGAATGAGGTGTCACTAACAGCGCTGTACAAATACCAGCTGGATGACGTATCTTCCCCCTCCACCACGTAGGGGCGCCCCATCATTACATTGGTGTCAGAAGTGGCATGACCAGACCAACAACAGGCTAAGCTCAGCCCTGCTGCGTGCGGCTCGGTAATGGGAGTGTGCCCACTCCCTGACAACAGGCTGAGCTTAGCCTGTTGTCGATCTGGTTCGGGAGCATTCCCCCAGGTCCTCCACGAGGCTATGCAGGGTCACTACACCATTCTGTAATCCGAATCCTAAAAACATTTCTCTCATTTTGTTAGGGTTAGGTTAGGGTTGGGGTTTCGGAGGGATCCTA
>OMKY01212112.1:0-12414 GCA_900302395.1 Bregmaceros cantori | reverse complement strand
TAGAGTCTTAATGTAATAACATTATATAGTCTAGAGACTTAATATAATAACATTATATAGTCTAGAGACTTAATATAATAACATGATATAGTCTAAAGACTTAATATAATAACATGATATAGTCTAGAGACTTAATAGAATAACATGATATAGTCTAGAGACTTAATATAATAACATTATATAGTCTAGAGACTTAATATAATAACATGATATAGTCTAGAGTCTTAATGTAATAACATTATATAGTCTAGAGACTTAATATAATAACATTATATAGTCTAGAGACTTAATATAATAACATGATATAGTCTAGAGTCTTAATGTAATAACATTATATAGTCTACAGACTTAATATAATAACATTATATATTCTAGAGACTTCATATAATGTAACCAGGGCTTTGAACTGATATTTTCTCCCAATCGGTTCGTTCCGAACAGAAACTGAATTATAACGCTTCTGGTTATGAGTTCCACCAATAAATTGACGACTGATATTTTGTTGGAGGAGGTGATGAACATTGACCAGCCTATAGATCGCCGGCAGAGCGTCCACCTCATCAAGGGGGCGGAGTCTAAGCCCATAATTCAGCAGGTATCAGCGGGCAGTGTCCGCGGCAGACAGAAAAGTGGGTTAAGTGTGCGCTGGAGCGCTCATATTTCATGACGGCCATCGACAACACCAAAAAATGCTGTTCATTTTACAGCCTCGCGGCCCTGACCTGTAGCAGAGCCAGCGCTAAATCTCTGCTCCTCCCATACCTGCCAGAACCTGCCCCAACCTGAGCCTCCGACCTGCCCGATAACAACAAACATAACATGCTCACCAGCTAACGTGAGCTAATAGGTAGAGACTAGCCCTCGCTACTGACTGAAGATTAGTCCATGCTGTTGGTTAGGTGCTAGCCTAACAACTAAAGACTTGTTATTGGTTAGTTACTGTGTAAGTCCAGTGCTCCGTTGTGTTTGCTGAACCAACAAAAGGTTCGTAGGTACCTACCTAGCCATGGGCTCATGTTGATGTATAGAGACTTGGCTAGGTTAATGACGAAGAACCAGCCCTTGGGTCTGGCTAATGACTAACGACTAGCCATGGCTACACAGTAAATGTTGCAGTGTTAAATCAACACTTAAAGAGTTACATGTAACACTGTGTCTGAGTGTATTTGGTCCTTATCAGATTTGGTGTTAAATTAACTCTTTCCATAGTTACATGTAACACTGTGTCTGAGTGTATTTGGTCCTTATCAGATTTGGTGTTAAATTAACTCTTCCCATTGTGTTCAATTTCTAGAGCAAAATTACCCCGAAATTAAGTAAAAAATTAATACTGGCTAACACTGTAAAGCACCGCTGGCATGTCCGTGAAGGGACGGGCGTCTGCATCTGAGCGGGCGAAGGCCGCGAGGGCCTGCGACACGGCGAGTCGGCAGCGCTACTGCGACCCAAACCCCTGGGGTCCGAGCCGAACCTCGGTCCACCCTAAGGGTCGGGTGCCGCATGAGTCACAATGTAATGAAAATGGAGATCTTTAAAGTTTGAGAGAGGATGAGGTGGGCGGGCTTTGGACGGGGCTTTGTAGAGTCTAATTGACACGGTGCCTTGTAACTCTACAAATGAACACCAACACTAGTAAATATTCAACTCCCTCTGTTGTTGTAATAACTCTGAAAGAGTCAATGAACTTTGACACTGCATATTTAACACTGCTAAATGTACTGTGTAGAGACTAGCCGATGCTAAAGATTAGCTTGGGCTAGCCGCTATGCCCAGCATAAGGCCGCTATAGGGCTGTTGCACGGTGAGTCACGGCTTGGCGGTGACTCACACCCTGTATAGTAGCAGTTTGTATTATTGAAGGGTCTCTGGTTAACTCTTTTCATCTGTTTCTGTACTATTACAAATAAGGCTAAACAGGATCATTCTTTTCTTAGTTGTTGTTTTTCACTAATATTGTCTAAAGCAGAAGTGAGTTGAATTTAGTAATTTCTAAAATATTACTGAAATAATACATATGAATAAAAACTAGTATCTTGAAACTAACAATTTTGTGAGTTCCCAAAATGGACAATTAGAGTTAGAAACAATGAAATAATGATAGTGATGATAATAATAATTATACCGAATTATATTATACAGTCTATTCAATAAACATGATACAGATACAGAGACGGTGTTTCTTTCTGTTTATTCATATTGTAACTTTTATCATATTATTGCAAATGCATACATCATAAGCCTTATGTGCCCGGGCGGTAGGTGGAAGAGGGTTTCATTTTATGTCATTTATTTAAGATTTGATAGAGGAAGAGGATGGCAGCAAATCAGGTAGTCTCCAGTGAATTGTTAATTTTTGCTAGTCATCCAGTAAAAGTAGCTTTAACTGGGTCGATTGAATCCTTGAGACCTGGTTATGGCAGTTGAACAGCGTTCTGGTGGTTTTTTTTTTGATGAGGCCCAAACTGATATTTTTTCAGGGGGCCCAGAATTCCTGGCGGTGCCCCTGCCAAGGCCTATGGGAATTCCAATTCCACGGCTTCAACCTGACTGATGAAAGCAATGGGATGACGTCATGCACACTGCGTCTACTTTATGTGCAGTCTATGGTTTGGACTCGAACACAAGTGACGTAATCGCTCGTCCCTAATTCATTGACATTTTGCCCGTGGTTTATAACATGAGGGCTACAACCTCTGCTGAATAAAACCTATTCTCTATCTCACTCATCTGTCCCTCTCTCTTTCTCTGTCAGTTATTGGGTGCTACGGAAGGTCAGGAAAGCTGAATCCACCCTCAGAATGTGTAAAGATGCCATGCTAATTATATCCTCGAAACGAGCGCAGGGGATGCAATGGTTCTGCGTGAGCCAACGCCGTGGTCTTCAGCATCGCCGCCTCGTGCGTCTCAGCAGATCCTCTATGAAGTGACGCAATGTATTAATGTATTTTAAGATTTCCCCTGGGGCATCCAGAAAAAGCGACAAGCTTCGCGACTAGAGCCAGAGAGAGGTCAAGAAACCAAGGCCCCACCGATGTAAAGGCCCCGGCTCTCAACCTCCGCGTCCGCCACGGCTGTTGACACCCCAGGGTTAATGCACGGGCCAACGAGTGTCTGAATCAGCACTCAAACGTGTCGTAGGGGGGGCCCCAGCAGCATGGATAACAACCACAACACTTGTAACATCACAAACCTTGTCTGACCCCACTACCGACCTCCATGACATCACCACCACAAACCTTGCTGACCATCAACCATATCACCAGTAGAACTCACTATGGGTGAAATACCCACCCAATGTCCTGTGTAAATTTTGTAAACCTATTTACAATCAGTTTTTGTGCAAATTTAGAGTCCAAAATCCGGGGCCTAAAATCGAAGTGCTCGCATCGAAGAACAGGGGACAGTGTGTGACGACAGAAGTGCAACTGCTGGCATGAGACAAGAATAAATCTTTTAAGATTTATTCTCGCAAAAGTGACACGCTTCAGGACTAGAGCCAAAGAGAGAGATCAAGAAACCAAGGCCTCACAGAATGCAAATTCTACGGCTCCTAATCCCCTCGTGCTTCTAGCGGGTTTCCGGATATCCCTTTAGGAGTCGACTCTGACTATTTACCTCTAGTTCACACTTAGAAGTCAATGCCAATGTGTTGGATGTGGATGTTGAGTTAAATAAGGAAAGGTCGGTTGTCAGATTATATGAGTATATTTACTCAACAAATATTGATTGCTAACTGGTAGTAAATATCCTGATGAATCAAGATATCAATTTGTAATTGCCAAGTAATAACCTGGTAATGACATCATACCTACCATGTAGGTATCATGTTATTGGTAAATGTTGATTACTAACTTGTAGTTACCAAGTAGGTCTGTGCAAAAATCAATTTGAAATTGAAATCAGATTATGTATATATGTGTGTTTATTTGCTTGTGTGCGTGTTTATGTGTGTGTCTGCGCAACACCTCAACCCACAATGAAAGCCGAGACCCGCCTTCGACCTCACCTACTTCTGAACCACGCCAGTTTTCCTGTGTGAGTGTGTATGTGCACGCGCCGGGGGTCCCAAGTCATACAAGTCCTGACAGCGGCTGGCTAAACGCAAGCTGTCTCCGCCGAGGAGCGCAGCCAGGCTCACTAATCGAGAGAGACACCCGGGCCGGAGCACACCGCTGTAGCGTGAGAAGATTTAATTGGCCGAGCGTGGCAAGGAACACAGGGTGAGTGGATCCCAAGCCCCGACATGCAGCGGCTAAATAAAGGAAACTCACATACTCGCACCGTCATCGACCTGATTGCTGAACTTGTGCAGTGACATTCAGAGTCCTGTCCTAATAAATGTGAGTCAAACATTATAAATAAATCATGGGGGATTGTCCTAATGTGGGCCACTGCCTAATATGTGACACCTAAACTCCAGTGGCTCTGGTTCTTCCCTAAACTAATCAGAGATGGCAAAAGTACCCACATTTCTTACTTGAGTAAGAGTAAAATACATTTGTGAAAAAACAACGACTAGAAAATACTGATCCAAATATCTACTCAAGTAGAGTTAAAAGTACAGGCTCAGAAACATACTCAAAAAGTATTTTTGAAACTAAAAAGTACAGGCTATAAAAATTACTCAAAAGTATTTTTGAAAGTACAAAGTATAAAGTACAAAGTAAAAAAAAAGTTTATAAAATGCACTTCTTCAATGCTAGTTTTACAATGTTTGAATGTTTGAATAAATTGTTAAACACCTAGCCACCTAACTCACTTCATCTGTTGGCATTACGGCCCCCTACTGGCTCATTCACTCAATACATATTCCTACCACCTATATCGGTGTGCAAAAAAAAGTAGCGAGCCTGTTTTTGGAAAACTAAGGAGGAGAAGTACAGATATTTTTGTTAAAAATCTACTCGGTACAAGTAAAAAGTCATCAGGGAAAATATACTTCTAAATGTACAGATACACGAAAAAAAAACGACTTAAGCATTTGTACTTTGTAACATGCCATCTCTGAAACTAATGAATGTGAGTGAAACAACGGTAAAAGCAAACTATGGTAATGTGTCTAACATTAAGTTCAACTGTTCAACACTACATTTCACTGTTCCACATTAGCCAAGTAACTGTCTCACATTAGGAAGCAGCAAAAAATGGTCCACATTAAGGCAATCCACCCTATATTTTTACAGTATTCACATATTATGTAGTATTACAGAAGTCCTTTCATGGTTCTCTAGTCTCCCAAGTTGAAATATTATAATAACTTAATTAGCAACATTTCTTTAGTTTTGTCCGTGAGCCATCATAGTGGGCACATCTGTCAGTAGGCAAAGAATGACTTTCTATCCAGGAATGTAGATTTCTTACCTATTATATTTAACATATTTTTTTTTTACATCCGTCCTAATGGACAGTGAAATGTAGTAGTAGTAGTAGTAGTAGTAAATTATTGTTAGACACATTACTATAGTTTGCTTTTACCGTAGTTTCACTGACATTCATTAGTTTAGGAAGGAGCCAGAGCCACTGCACCCTAGGTGTCCCACATTAGGCAGTGGCCCACATTAGAGCAATCCACCCTATATCTAAAGATGTAAAAAAAAATAAATGTCATTAATCGGCAGAGACGCTAAATAAATCACTTAAACATCCGCCTTGATGACATCTGTTCAAGGTATACTCATCAAGCTGCAATACTAACAGATGAACACGGCCAGGCAAAGTAGCCGATAGCAGATATCAGTTCCACAGTGACTGATGAGCCTCCTACAGCAGCCAACAGCTGAATCTGCAAGTAAGGCATATTAATCAATTACCGAGCCACTGTGTACTACTGGGTGATCAATTAGACCATGTCGCAGACAATGACCCGTGAAGTTCATTACACTTTTAGCATTCACACGCACTTAAGAAGAATTATCATGTGCGGAGCGATACATTGCGTCCTGGGCGCTGCTTGAAAAAAGCAAAACATTGCTGGGTCGCGGAAAAGCTATCTCTCAACTTGCAAACTGTTGGAACAAGTTTAAAAATATGCTGTATCTTCGTGCATCATGTTGGACTATATCATCACAGCCTCGTTTTCGAATGCAACGCAAGCCGAGCTTCACCGCTTGTAAAACCTGTGTTCCGTATTTTCTTTTTTAGGGTGACAGCTTTGACGATCATACGATATAAAGTGCGATCACGCGATTAGTGAGCGTGATCGCGGGATGATCGCGCTATATCATTTTCTAAATGGTCCCAGCCCTAGTAGACACACACACACACTCTCTACCCTGACTGCGGGTGATGGGTTGAAGTTGTGGGTCGGGGTGTGTGTGTGGGGGGGGAGGCGGGGGGCAGCAGCTGTCTGGCATTGAGCAATGACCTCTGCATAATGAAAGACGCAATAACATTCCACACTCATTACACTCCTACACATTTACATAAACACTAAATTGTAATTACACACAAACACACACACACACACACACACACACACATGCACACTCAAAAATCACTTGAAATATTCCAAACTTTGGACAACAAACAGTACATTGTTTCATAAAGGAGTAGGAAGAAGTAAAGCACTTTCCTACTTCCTTCATCACCTGAGATGTACAGACAGGTTTATGTGCAAAACACTGGGGGGAGTCATTTTGTCCCGCCGTTCTTAAGGTCACTTCCAGTGCATTATTGTTGCCTATGCTGGCTCGAGTACTGGACCGAGGTCCAAGCACACAAAACACACACTCCGACCACTAGGTGTCAGTCTGTGACCAGTTACACATCATCCCACTCATCATAATTTTGCATAATATTAATGAAATACAGTCAAAATCCGACTTAAAGTTACTCACCGAGTGGTCACATGTTCTTCTGAACCAATAGGTTGGCTGTTTCTACTAGTTCTTCCAAAAGGAATGAGACAATGGAACGAGTTGAACTGATTATTAAAACATGTGTTTGTGGGTCACAGATCCGCACGCGAGCATTTGGGTGAGGAATAGCACACCGCAATCTACCAGCATCCTTTTAAAATAACAGGTAGTTGTGTGTTCCCTCCGAATAGACATGTTGTAAAATAGTCCAAAACATGTCTAAACAAATGGCACCGGACGAGACGTTCAGAGACCGCAAGTACCCCCCGGACTCATCTATATATGAATACAATTCAGAATAATATAATATTACAGAATTTAATACATACATTTATACATATTTTATGTGAGTTTTGTGTATATGTGTTATCCTCCACTTTACTTTTAAGCTCGAGTTCAAATTTGAAGCCGACTTTAAGGCTGCTATTCCATGCCCAAAAGTCCAGCGTACACCATCTCGGGTTGGTACCTGGTTGACCAGCTAAGAATTAGCTGGCCTCAGATATCAGGGCCGTTGGTGTTGTCCTGTTCACTCAGTTGGATAGGCAGAGCAACGCAAGGCACACGCACGTCACAACGGACTGGTGAATCGTGTGTTCGCCTCCTCCCACCGACAGCTTTCCTGCATGGTCTGTTCTTCCCTTCTTCACCCTCCTTTCCACTAACCCTCAAATAAAAACGAGAAAAAAGGCTGAAATGGACAAAAAGATATATTTTATTATTTGTGAACTATTTATTCATTTTTATTTTGGTCAATTCTTTATTCATTTCTTGCCGTCAAATACCTACAGCCGGCCTGTATTATGGACACATGTGAGTATAGATTACATTTAACAATTAATGTATTACCATATTGATATAATCCCATCTTATTTCATTTGAATATGAGTGATAAAAAAATATTCAAAAACACAAACTTCATATGCCCACATATTTATAGCTGCAAATATATATTATTATTAAATTCAACAAGTCAAATTGTGTGCTTCTGTTTTTGGAAACTATAATTCCAATTTCTATATATATATTTTTTTTTTGCATTTGAAGGCGAAACGGAGTGAGGCTGAGCGAGACGAGAGGACACAGACGGGTAGATGAAGATGCAGCGAGGTATATGATGTGTCCAGATGTCACAGAAATATGCTGCACACTACCCCTCCTCTCCGTCATAAGCTCTCGCCATCACAAACTCCTTGTTCTTCTTAATTTTTGTTGCATTATTGACCCATTAACTCGTATCTTTTAGCCCCAACCATTTTAGTACTGACGCTGCTAATGTTAGATATTAGTCTGGTTGTACCAGTAAAGCCCCTTTTTCACTGGCTTACTTGAGGCCAGAACGGCACAGTTCACATGCACATCCACCCCGAAAATCGCTTCTCCACAAGGTCAAATCGGCCAGGCCAGGCCAGGTTTCAGGACCTGCTGAGATGTGGGTCCAGAATTCTGGCCGTCCTCGGCCACGTTTACTGGTCGCTGATTGGTCAGACATCAGAAAACATCACAAATAATCTTACCCTTTCTATAACAATGAATTGAAGGATTCTTCAGTACATTCCAGCAAGTTTGACAGAGTCAGGCAGATCACATACACCGACTAGCTCTCACCCCCAGGTAGCACGGTGGCGCAGTGTTTAGCATTGCTGCCTCACGGCTAGAAGGTCCTGGGTTCGAATCCCAACCTGGACAGGTCCTTTCTCTGTGAAGTTTACATCCTCTCTGTTTCCGTGGGTTTTCCTCCCGGCACTCCGGTTTCCCCCAACACCGCAAACATGTTGTGGTTAACCTGTTACATTCAGTGCCTCTGGCCAAGGCATTGTCTCAGAATCTGGAGTTGGTCCCCGGGCGCTGCCCACTGCTCTTCAGGGATGAATGCGGAGGATGAATTTCACTGTACATGTATGTATGTGTGACGAAACCCTTATCCCTTACCAATATACTGATACAATACATATGTTTCTTTATTTGTAATTCTTTCATTCACTTTTATTTTGTGTGTGTGATACTATTCGATATTCGAAATAAAAAAAAGAATGCATTCATTAATTCATATTTAACACATTTGTATTATGTTATATGTTATATATAGAACTTTTTTATACATGTGTTTGTTGTTTTTTGTTTCCACTACAATTCTGTTAATTTCTCTGTTGATCATCTTAGTATTTTCACAACACGGGGATAGTTTTCAACATCAAACATCAATACACTCACACTCAACCTTACACACTTTCCTGCCCGAAGAGTGTGTAGGTATAAAGAAGAAAAAAAATAATAATAATACAAAGTTTTAATGGAATAAAAAAGAAATAATTCAGCTAAACCAACAACTCCTCAAACACGAATTAAAATTAATGCTATTCCATTGCGGACGGGGCCTTTCCTTCATACAATCCAAAGGAAAGTCTTACACAGCCACAAACCATGCCCGAGGATGTGTATTGCCGTTGACAATGTGTGTGTGTGTGTGTGTGTGTGTGTGGGTGGGTGGTTGAGTGCCAGCGGTCTTGAAGCGAACTCCTGCTGCTGAAACGCAAAAGTGTTTCATGTGGGACACCTCGAGCTCAGGAGCTAACATCAATATAGAATTAGACAAAGTGTTATTTTTCTTTCTATTTTATGTTTTATGTGCCCTGCCACCACCCCCCTCCAAACCCCCGACACTCAAACACACACACAGCCGAGAGTACTCCGCCCCAACATCCTCGGGTTGTGCCTCGTTTTGGGAGTGAGGAGGAAAGGGTGGAGGGAGAAGAAAAAAGAAGAACAAAAAAAGTTGGGGCTTCTTTATGATAGCACAGCAAAAAATAAGAAAACACTTCTTTTTTCTTTTTTTTTTCCCTCCTTGAACTTAAATCAGCAAATGTATGAGGGGAGCGAGCAAGAGAGAGAGAGAGAGGGAGGGGGGAGACATGGAGAGGAGAGAGAGAGAGAAGACAAAGACACAGATACAAGTGCAGTAAAAGAGACATGGACAGATATAATGAAAGGAAAAGAAAGAGACACAATAGACTAGTTCGGGGTGGTACTTCCTGTCTTGTCATTTACTTGCTGTGTATTTGGCCATTTTTTCAACATGTCTATTCGGTGGGAACACACACCTACAGGGTTATTTAAAAATTGTTGTGGTAACTTGCGGTGTGCTATTCCTCACCCAAATGTTATCGTGCGGATCTGTGACCCATAAAAGCATGATTTAATAATCAGTTCAACCCGTTCCATTGTCTCATTCCTTTTGGAAGTACTAGTAGAAGCAGGCAGCCTATTGGTCCAGAAGAACATGTGACCACTTGGTGAGTAACTTCAAGTTGGATTTTGACTGTATCATCAATATTTATACAAAAAGGTTAACGAAGCAAGGGAAGTCATGTGTAACTGGTCACAGACCGACATCTAGTGGTCGGATTTTTAACTGGTGTGCGTTTTGTGTGTTTTTGTGTCCACGTACCGAGGCCTTCTACCAGACTTTATATACATACATATAGGTACCGGGAGTGACCTGCGAAAGACTCCCCCCAGTGTTTCGCATGTAAACCCGTCTTTAGTTTGGCTAATAATTTGGCTAATTTGTTTTAATCTGATTATAATTTGTTTATTTGGATTTTGTTGAATTTGATTTGGCGGATTTGACTAATTTTGAAATGTGTTTTTTTTGTTTTGTTTTTTTGTGTCTAAGGGTTCACCTATCTTATTGATGTTATTGACGTGTTAGTGACGCGATTCATAGAATCAAAAGAGAGGATTGTTATGGGAATGTCACTTGTAGAAGTCACGCCTCCATCGTCCTGATTGGCTACAAGACATCATCGGATGTCCCCTCCCATCAGCTATAAATCAGTGATGCTTCCTCATGTGTGGTGTTTGGCCATGTTTTCCTGCTTAGCTCATAGCTTAGCTTAGCTAGCCGATACCCGGCTAATGTCCAGTATAGCCTAATAAATGAACCCTCTCGACATATTCCCGTGTCAAGACTGGTCATTTCCTCTACGTGAACACCTTATCTGAGCTGTCATTACAATAGGAAATACAATAAATATACACTTGCCAACTAAGTGACACTATACTCGGTCAAAAGCTAAGTTAAATAAACAGATAAGGGGCTAGGTAGGAATAAAGACATAGACATACAGAGAGCTGTAGTAAGGGAGAGAAAAGAGAGAGACAGGGAGAGGCGGGGGGGGACACTGAGGGGTGAGGGAGTGGGAGAGAGAGACAGAGCTAGAGGCATGTTTGGCTGCGACCCCCAGACAAGAAAGTGGGGCTAGCAGGATGTTGATTAGAATTGTAAATGTGTATGGGGTGAACAGCGTTTGTTGTAAATGTGTATGGGGTGAACAGTGTTTGTCATTAACAATCAAACATTTGAACCACCAATACCTTTGTCCCGTCATGCCCTGTATATCCCGTTGTCTCTCTGTTGTCTATTCATTGAAACAGTGTTTTTGGCTAAACATGGAAATAAGCAATTTCTATAACATTTAGGGTGACTAGATGAGTTTGGCTGAAATTCGGGACTGGGTCTGTATCTATATCTATATAATTATCTGACATCCAGAGATATATTACACTATTATATTGTAATGTGTTAGGATAATGATAGTAATACATATATAATATTTAATAAATGCAGGTGGTTACAAAAGCACACATATGCCTCAACTTCACAGTGGATGGTGGGTTCGATTCTTCAGTGAATTGTGGGTTTGATTCTTCTCACCGCCGTATTTCTCGCATGTCTGCTATGTCAGCATTCTATGTCAGCATTAAAAATAATAATATTTATTTGTAAAAATAATACAAGCTAGAAGACAGCTAATGCATTGTATCTCCTATAGTCAACACATATGGAAATTCAATCATACAATAAAATGAATAAACAAATTTCAATGCATTGCGTTTGCAACAAATCCTTCCTCTTGATATGAGCTATAATATATGCCTCCATTGTCTCCACAATTCGACCCGTGGCCGGCCGTTCTCGTGGTCGACGTTCGTCGTAATGAAGCCCGGCCACAAATCACGGCATAATGGTCGCCCACTTACGCATATTGTTAATTAAAGGTTGCTTCTTATTAGCATGTGTCTCTAGCAAGCTATTCCGTCAATGAAGGAGCGGCGCCAAAGAGTCGTTAAGGTTTTATGGATAGCTAACCTATCACACTAAACCCGTAGCCCTCCTAAAAATCCCCACCGTAATAACCTGTCATGTTCCCTGATGATGATGTTCTCTTTATGGTGGCGAGAGCCTGTTACACATCAACTTTTAAAGGCTGATCGTGGTCCGTGATGATGGCCTCAACCTTAGACACGCACACACACACACACACACACACACATGCACATACACACCGTAGATATGAGCACAAAATACAACGCGCATACTTAAAGGGCGCATGAATTAATGTTTCCAACGCGTTCAATGAATTGGGCCAAGTCCCAAGTTTGGAATTGCACCATCTGGCAGCTCAAACATTATATATAATACACTCTCTCTCTCTCTCTCTCTCTCTCTCTCTCTCTCTCTCTCTCTCTCCCCCCCCACCCCCCCCAAACCACC
>OMKY01212106.1:0-10928 GCA_900302395.1 Bregmaceros cantori | reverse complement strand
ACTTGAGACCCGGTCCCTCCAGGATCCCGGCGCCATTCTGTTCCAGTCCCCCCAGTCTTTGAGTTTCTTTTATTTATCACAATTTGTGATGATTGTTGAATATTAATTATAATTTTGACACCTCCGACTCTAGAGTCTGAAATCTCGGTCGTTGCTGTTGAGTGCACTATAAGTGAGTGCACTATATAGGGATTAGGGGATAGGGAGCGATTTCTACATTTGAGGCGCTCTGCAGAACACTTAATTTGAGTTAAGTTGTATGGGCTGGGTGAGTGACTCTGGCAACTCTATTATAGCTGCCTTCAGATTCATCTCTTCCATCCGGAAGATGCGTCACACTAGCCTGATTTTTTTCACAAGTGCTTCATTCTACCTTATGATACCTTATTTTATAATAGAATATGGTATAATCATACACATTTGTGATGTTTTTTCCCTATTTAGTAAGTCTGCTGTGCCTTTTTGTCAATACCGAGTCTGAAATGAAGAATGTGACTGCGCCTTGCTAACTACACAGTAATTCCAACCCAAAATTCAACTTACCACGACGAGGTGAGTGTAGGTGCTTGGCTGCTGAATTTTTCACACAACCATGACCCATGCCGACACATTGAATAAAACAGGGTGCTGCTCTCCAACAAAATCCGTCTTGAAATCATATTTCCCGCAAGATCCCTGGAAACACACCACTTTCCCCGGAAACACACCACTATGCTGTCACCTCGTCATGAGATCATGAGAGATGGGTTGGGTTGGATGGACACGCTGCGACCAGCCTAAAAGATAAACATGTTTATCTTCCTCGTCTTCATGTTTACGGCACCCAAAAGCAGCGTAAGCAAAGACACTACCATTTATTTTATAATATTATTTGGAAGCTCAGAGACACCAGGTCGTACTGTGTTTGAACACACGGTAATAGATCATTAGTACTCACTTGCTAGCTCCTGGCCCAGCACGGCCCCCCACACTCCTGCCAGCAGGACAGTCAGCAGCATTGTGTTGAAGGCTGACATTGTCCAGATCACCGCTTCACACCTGCCTGAAACCAACAACAACCCACTGTTAAAATCAGGGGTCTCAACCAGTGGCAGAGCCAGAAATGTAAAACAGTGTGGGCCATTAGTGAAAGAGTGATCATAGCGGCACCGGCCCACCTCGGCCCTAATGTGGCTACGTCACTGGTCTCAACTCTCAACCTCAAATCAACTGGTGGCCGCCGGAGGCATTGTGGTATCAGGTATTCCATAAAAAGTCCAAGCAAAATGGGCTGATGTGTGCTTTGATGCACTGTTATACTGTTATAGTTATTTACAAATGATTATTATTTACAACCAATTTTATGATTCAATTAAATAAGTTGGTCATTAAAATGCACTTGTATAGGGTGGATTGTCCTAATATGGGTCTTTTTTCCCATAATTACAGACAGTGAAATAGAATTGAACAGTTGAACTTAATGTTAGACACATTGCCATAGTTTGCTTGTACCATAATTTCACTGGCATTCATTAGTTTAGGAAGGAGCCAGAGCCACTGGAGCTTAGGTGTCCAACATCAGGCAGTGACCCACATTAGGGTAATCCAACCAAGCACTTTTCACAGACAAGTGTCATAAAGGCGCTTCACAGTGGATACGATGGAACATAATGCAATTATAGAGCTATCTAAAAGGTGGATATAGAGGACAAAATGAAATGATAAAAAGCAATCAAAACAAGCGAAACAGAGATGGTGCACACAGCGATTAGAACAATTTAAGGGGGTTAGTCTACATGAACACGAAAAGCATGGCCTTCAACTGATTTTTTAAATCGTAAATTGAGACTGTGAACCTCAGATCATGGGGGAGGGCAATTGACGCACTAGATACATGATGAGCTGCACAAAAGAAGGCATCTTTCACACAAAGCCCATCTTTTATATCCTGGATCTCTCTCACTCGCTCTCACGCGTACACAAACCACCGCCTTCTTTAGTCAAGAATAGGTGGAATGTTTAGTGGTGAAACAAAAGAACAGTTAGTGAGTGGATCCCATCACATTCCATATGTAGGAAAATTGAGTTTGTGCAATCAAAAACACTTCATTGCCAAATCTTGCAAGCACACAACATGGAATTTGACTTTGGCCATCTGTTCAACCCCCTGATACAGCAAGTATTAATACAGAACACAGAAGTAGAAAAAAGATAACAGCAATGTAATAATAGTAATGCTAGTAGTAATACCATGGTAACACTAATAGCATATATAGTAATATTATGCAGTGGTAATAATGGTGGTAATGGAACAATGGTATGTTCTGGTCAATGTTCACACTGCACATAGTCAGAGTACTGGGATCACCTAGTAAATGGTAACATGTGGCTAATGGTTATTTCTTTCTCAGTTCATGCAAACTGCGAGTGAGGGTGCTCCTGCTAGAGTTCAATAGCAGTACTGCAGATGGGAAGAAGCTATTTCTAGTAAGTAGTTGTAAGATTGAACAATGAAAGGTCACAAAATAATGATATGCTCCCATGATTGTTATTGGAAAGCAGCATTAGGAAGGTCACTTTATCAAAGTAATTCCGTACAGTAAAACATTACTTAATACATAAAAACAACAACCTGATAACGCAATCCCATTCGCCAGTTTTAAAAGTAAGGTAAGGTATAACATTCATTTAGGGTGGGATTGTCCTAGAGTGGACCACTGCCTAATGTTGGACACATAAAATCTCGAGGCTCTGGCTGCTCGATAAAGCAATGAATGTCAGTGAAACTATGGTAAAAGCAAACTATGGTAATGTGTCTAACATTAAGTTCAACTGTGCAACTGTTTCACTGTTCTACCTTAGGCAACTGAATGTGCCACATTAGGAAGCTGCAAAAAATGGTCCACATTAGGGTAATCCACCCTACTGTTTTTTCTTTATTTTTCGGCATAAGTGCCATTTTCCCCTTTTATTGCTACGGTTAGTGCAAAAGTGGGATGAGTGACCAGGGACAGACCTTGCAAAAATGTCAATGAGGGGAGGAGAACTCGCGGAGCTGCACTTACCTGTGAACTAAGCCACAGGTACTATACATGAGCTGGACGCACGCATCCACGCATCTTACCGACTGCGTCACAGACCCGGCACGCTGTTACTTTTAAGTAAAAATGTAGTAAAATCAACGGGAAAAAACATCTTCTTTTTCCTTGTCCCACCAGGCTCAAGTACAGAGGAGAACAGGGTTTTTTGCATAGCAGATATTATATTATAAATGTGGACTGTTTTAAGTTGATTCTGCTGCATGCACATTTACACATATTTTTTAAAAAACAGGCCGGAATCAATGTAATGCCTCATTCCAGGCCAATGTTACTGCATTCTGGATTACGTATTAAAGAGAGTGCGGTGATTTGCCCTAATATGGGCCATTGCCTAATGTGGGACACCTAAGCTCTGGCTCTGGCTCCTCCCTAAACTAATGAATGTCAGTGAAACAATAGTAAAAGCAAACTATGGTAAAGTGTCTAACACTGTTCAACACTATAGGCCTGTTTCACTGTCTCACGTTAGACAACTGACTGTCCCACATTAGGAAGTTGCAAAAAAGTGCCCACATTAGGGCAATCTGCCCTAGTTGTAAGAGACTGCAGTTAATATTTTTGGGAATCTGATTCCTGTAATCTGATGTGTTCTGCCAAGGTCGTGAAGAGAAAAAATATGAAATCTCACAATCTACTCACATAATCCAAAGGGACACGGCACGGAGTCCTTAAAGTGTCCGTGGATCTTCTCACTCGGGGACAACCAGGACACCAGACAGAGGTTAGGGCTCTGTGGAGGAGGTCCCATCCTCCAGAGCACCTTAGGATCCCCCGCCCGAGGGCTCCACCCCTTCATCGGGAGGCCTGTCCCCGTCCGGACCCACGGCTCCGGCTGGAGGAGAGGGAAAGCGGGACTCAGCTTCACATGGCTGGGATGGTTGGGGAGACTGCGGGGAGTGGAGGGCGGTGCCGTCCTTGGGAGTTAGCCAGAGTCTCACCATGAACCAGCTAATTTGCTGGTAATAATATTTATAATAATTGTTAACTCTTTCAGAGCCAACCATTTTAACATTAAACATTTGCATTGATGTTTGAAGGTCGACCAAATGTTCTCCACAAATGATCTCTGAGCGCAACGGTTTATAATGTTTCAGATGTTTATTATGACCATAAATAGTGGCAAGAAGTTCAAAATTATAAAAAAAAAATCGAAATCTTATCTCAATCTTTGTCAGTGATGGTTTTATGTCATATAATTGAATATGTTACTAATTTGACAGAAAACAGAAGTGATTCAGACATTCATGGTGCACCATTAGGCAATCAAACAACTTGTATCTGTTAGTGATACAAATCATATGACATGGCCCTGAATTGAAGAAATTAACCCGTTGAGTGCCAAAATTAAGAAATTTAGCATTAAGAAATGCAGACCTTTTTTTAATGTCCACCAAATATTGGGTACAAAATGTATCTAAAAATTCCCTGAAAAATATAAAAGACAGGGGAATGCTACACTCTATGAAAATGTGTGTACAATCTTTTCTTCATTTCAGAAATATATTTTCCTGTTCTTTCCAATTAACATACGACATTGGCACTCAAAGGGTTAAAACGCTTTGAAAGTGTAGCATTTTTAACAGAAAGCAAACCCATGCCAATTTCAAAAATGTGTTCCTTGTCAGATTATGTGCCACGTTGCAATTTTCTACTTCTAAACGAAAGTCGTTTTAAAAAGTGACCTTCTGAACCCTGCTCTGACAACACCCTGCCTCCTCCCCCTTTCCAAGCGGAATTCCCTAAGAGGTTTCCCATACTGCACTAGACCCGGGCTCCAGACTCTCATGACACAGTTGGACGGTCAGAATTTGGCTGGAATGTTCTAATCCTGGTTCCGTGAGGACTGGATTTTTTTCCGATTGTTTTAATGCTGGTTCCTTGTGGATAGAGTAAAAGAGTGTTTTGTGCAGCGTTCAGTGAATGCAGTTCCAGTGTTTGGTCACATGAAGAATGTCACAGATGGATGGCAGATAACACTGACCTGAAAGAGCTGTACACACACCGTACTGACACACATAGACACACACACTGGCAGACATACACATAGAAACATATACACACATACATACAGACACACACCAGCATAGGCACATGCTGACATAAATATTCACACACGTACACTGCCATACACACACACAGAATATAAATAAAACACAGAAATACTCACACACATACGCGCAAATTAAGAGAAATAACAAAAGTGTATGTGTGTTAAGGAGCAGGTAATAATAACTCAATCAGACATCTCTTGGTGTAACAAAAGGTTTGGTTAAATAATTGGCATATGGGAGTCCAGAACAAGTTATTCACCAAGAACTACAGTAAGAACAAGAGCAGAAAAGAAAATTAGTCCAAAAAGAGAAGTTAAAAGAAGCAGAGTAAGAATAGTGAGGATTTGACCTATTGACCCTAAACAGAACAACAATACACTACACAACGTAGACTCTAGAGAAGGGTGACCCATGTTGGTGCAGAGTGAAAAATGACAATGTGTCAGCGAACGTGAGTGAGACGTCCAGTTATGCTTGATGAACGTATAATCATTTTTGAGCTTATTGAAACAGGGGTTGTATTTTTGTTAAAAATGTGTTCATATTAGATTTCAACTTTCCGAGTGAAACACATTCCAAACTGCACAATTTCTATCCACCTCTGAGAATCTCACCCAGCCCCTAATGTAACACAACGTTAAAACAGTTCCATATAGTGTTTTGTTCTGCTTGTACGCTGTCAACAATTTAGGCAAATTATAGCTGAGAGCATAAAAAAATAACAAACAAAACAAAACAGTAAAAAATTCATTTTGGGGAACCACCTGTACATAGTTCAAAATGATGACCTATGGTTGCCAATATATCAACTGGTAATAACCTGGTAGGAACAGCGTAGCTATGATGTAATTTACTCTGTAAATATTGATTACTACCTTGTAGTTACCACATAGCTACCACTAGTAATTTCCAAGTTATAACCTGGTAGTAACAGCATAGTAACCATGTATTTACCGGTAATTACTGGGTAATTACATGGTAATAAGTGTACCATAAAATAAAGCATTACCAATTAATTTTGACTGAGCTGAAATTTTAACAAGTTCATGTTGAAAGTGAACTTTCCCAACACTGGAACCCAGACAATAAAAATGGCATAATCTGTCATTTGCAGATCAAATAGGTACAAAATACACACAGCTTCTCCATGCAGTAATCCAGGTTGACAGCCTTGAGTAGTGAGGGACAACATGTAATCAGATTAGCGTAATCGGCCTACAAAAAATAATAACCATAGTCCCTTAAAACTGCATTTCAAAGGCCCATGCTAACCTGGCAAGCCAGTACCAACTAATCGTCCATGTATCACACGTGACTAGAGCGAACATTGGGTTTGGTGTTAAGCAAATTCAACAAATCAGATTATTGGGAGTTTGACATCGGGCCAATCAGAGCCACATTGAGGTGGTTCTTTTTCCAAGATGAGATATGGGCGGAGTTACGTGACCAAGAAGCGCCGTTGTCACTTGCTACGCCTACTGTGCTGTGATTGGATAACTTAGATAAAAATAAATAAATAAATACTCCTCCCCCTCCGCCACATGACCCACTCTTTTTTGATATGCTCGACACTGGACCCAATGTTTGTTCTAGTCGTGTGCACTGCGAGGACGATTTGTTGGTTCTGGCTTGCCAGGCTACGCCCATGCTAAAAGGTGTATCCCCGAACATAAAGTTGTGGTAATGAGATTACCTTGATGATTATAAAAATTATGATGAGGGACCAGGGCTGCCGTAGTATTTTGATCTTTTCCTCAATTTCATGTTTGTTTGGTTTTTTAATAATCAATTATGTCCATTTCATATTTCATATTCTCAAAAATTAGTAATTCCTATCAAATTTGAGTGAACCAATTGTGTAGGCATGCCAACCATAACAATGATTCAATTCCTTCTCGATTATCGATGATTGAATTTGTTGCTAATTAATTCTATAATCAACTAAAAGCACTCATAGATTGCAAAACTATGCCATAGTGGTAAAAGAAAATAGTATTTTTAGTGCTAGCAGTATGTGTGGCAACCCATTATCAATGCAACGACGACGCCCCCGGCTCAGCACAAGCCAACTACATTTCCCAGCAGCCGTTGCGACCCAGAAGTCTGGTCACCTGACCACAGTAAGCGCCCAGCGACCTATCGGTAAGTTGGAGATTAATTATGATTATGTTACTTATAGGGTACAGAAATGCACCAAAATGTAGTCCTTTAGTCATGACCAACAACTCGCAAAATTTAATACAGATCTATGCACAACTTTTTCAGTTATCTTGGGGACAGACAAACCAACCAACGTGACTAAAAACATAACCTGCGTCGCAGCGCAGCCCCGGTGGAGGTAATGACTAACTGATTATTCGACTAATCGTCGCAACCCTATGAGGTACTTGGAAATGTAAGGGGTTGCTTTTAACAAGTAACCTTCCCACGCCTGCAGGCCGATTCTGTCAGCCGAGACGCGAACACCAGTGCATTCCACTTGACAGAGTGGAGTTTGAGTAGGTGTCTCATGTTTGTCTGCAGCCGGGTGGTCTCCCGTCAGGTAGTCAATTATGAGGAAGACACATGCATACATAACAAGACGCAAACAACTACAGCGGTCAACTCACATTCAAGGTCGGCTTTTTATCAAAACATGCAACTTTCATTGTGAATTCACTAAGGAGGCGTTATGGATATTTTAAAGGCAATATCCAGTATCCTTGGTGAGCTCAGATAGGGAGGAAGCACACTGGTTGAATGAGTCTCAAGAGGATTTTTGAAACACAAAAATATTTGAGGATGGACAGATCAAACAGCCAGTGTCTGGCAGGATGTGCTGTCTGAAAAATGCCCACGTTTCCCAGAAACGTGCTATCTATTATAATAAAGTGATAGTACATGTTGTCAGAACCAATGCATGTCTAACACGTCCAACACATCGGGCATGTCACATTATGGCACAAAAGTTACAGTGCCTAAGTGTGTTCATAACATTGGGAGGAAAACACATGATAATTTCTATAATAGAGGTTGATCAGTTATAAGAAGGGCTGGGGAGTAACTATAGTCCCTTACAACATTGGTTAGCCTTTGAGTACTGGGCTGAGCAAGTTCTTTCTTAAATGGAGTTGAACATTCTCACTGTTTGTTTTGAACAGGAACGCAGAGCAGTCATGTGTCAAATTTCATAATAGCAGTAGTGGTGTGTGAGAATCATGGGAAATATAGTTTTCATATGTGGTGGAAAGGCACACTAATTTTGCAAATGAATATTACATTTAATTATTTCTTTTTATATATAGCAATTGATTGAAGTTCATTAAAACATATGTATAAAACACATTGTGTAGTGACCTCACATTTCTTATGGACATAATTCACACAATACAAATTTCTACATATAGATAGATAGATAGATAGATAGATAGATAGATAGATAGATAGTTCTTAAAAGTACTCTTCCCACTCCTAGTATTTAGGAAGTGAGAGTCGCCCCCTCGGGTCATTTGGTGTCACCTGTGAATGTGTGCTGGGTTACTCTGGCACTGGGACGCTGTTCACACGCTCGCAAAAGGAAATGTCACATTGCCACAAAGTCACGTTTCGTTTCCGCCTCCAGTCAAAGATACCCTTGACGCTGGACCTTCCGCAGCCATAACTCACTGTGCTTAGAATTTTGAGCATGTGCATCTCTTCTGTCAATCATTATTGACTTTTTCAGTGCCAACCCTTTTTACACTAAAATTTGGTCATGCTGTTTTACAGGTCCACCAAATATTCTTCTCAAATTATATCCTAACACAACATAATATAATGTAAAGAAGAAAATCTCTACTTTCTAAGAGAAATTGTGATTAGAATTTGACATTATAAAAACAGAAGTTTGGGCGGATTTCACGACGGCGATGGCACCTGGAACTTGATCTGTGCTTCACTCTTCAAGACTTACGCTTTATTCCTAAAAGCCTATTCAGTCCCAAGGATTTTCTTCTTCATCTTCTGTTAATTTAAGATCAAATAGTGGACACATCACGTGGCCAATACAGATTGCTTTGACTTAACAAACACTCTTCCTCTGAAATTCAATTATTCAATTAATATATTATAACCCCTCTCTCTAAAATTATTGGTCATCCCTAGGAGTATAATACCAATTGTTTTGTTTGTTTGTTTTTATAGCCATTCAAAAATCTGATCCCCAATGATATTGGAATTAATCATACCTCAGGCTGAATTCATTGCCATTGTCAATAACAATACATTGAATAAAACATTCCATTCAGATAATTTACACTCTGACACTTTATCTATGCCCATATTTTTGCTAATTAATGTAATACATATTTTCGAATGTTTTCCAAGTTAATTGTTGTACGATTGATTAACTTTATTGGTTTAAACTATGCAGTGGGGTCCATGTGTGTGTTACGCAATGCATTATAAAAATTGTGCCCCTCCCTCAGACTCTGTTAAAAGATGAGAGGGTTGGTGGGGGGGATCTAAAAATACAGTGAGCAGGGTGGCATGACTGCTTAGACACATTCCAACCGGGTTATAGTTTGTATAGCCAGGCACTTTCCTTTAGGCCCATTGAGGGTCCTGGAATTCAAAGCACAATTTTCCACAACTGTTGAGAACAGTACTAGAGACAATTTCATTAAGCTGGAGGCTATGCCATTTGGCATTCAACAAAGCCAAGAAAGCAAGAGAATAAAGATATTGTGGACAACATTGAAAATGTAGATTAATTTTTTAATTTAAGTTTTTTTTTTTACTTTTTTTAGTTATTTACTTATTTTAAGCAAAAGACAGTGCAGAACATGCAACAAAATAACACAGACGTCAGGGGGTAATTGGGAATTTCCAGAGGTCCCCACGTAATTCAATGGCAGTGTGAATTGGACTTCAGTCCCTCTTGTCCCTCAGGTGGTATGAGAGAGCGGGGAAGCTTAAATGCAGCATACTTGTCCCGGTAGCGTCAATACCGTCCGCCCTACTCTATGAACAGACATGGCGAATACGTCGCATCTGCGCATGCGTGCGCTCGTGAGAAATTCACGCCTACACGCTGCAATTGAATCGCGGCCCTGCCCTTTTTCGATTCCGCGAAACGCACATCGGCGCGCCGCCAGCGTGATCGACGGCATAGACTTTAAACAGTACGCACGCCAGGAAGTAATAATTTCTTAGCTTGTCACGTTAATGCAAAGATTAATACTGTACAAGATATCACATGTTGTAGTGGTGTTTACATTAGACTGTATTACCTGATAACTTCTCTTGAACATTGATGTCGTTATCTGTGTTGAATTATTGTAATGAGATGATTCTATTATAATGCCACAAATGCAAAAAAACTTGAATTATTTATTAAGTTTATTCCACTTAATTAATCTAAAACCATACAACGATGTATTTGATATATGATTTGATTCAGATTTTGAGTAATCCTAGAGTAAACATAGATTTCTTGGAAAATAGTAAATCGATAACTAATCTAACAATTTCAAAAAATAGTTTGTAATAAAGTGTATTTTTCGATGTTTTTTAATTTTAGGTTTATGAGTAAAGGAGATGGATTTTGTGACGCAATTGACCTATTATCTGAAATGTAATATATTCTTGCATACACTGTGTTTATAGTATATACATATTTATGAATTTGCTAATAACCGCTACACTACATATTAATACGTGTAATCTAGATTACAGTTACATTCATCAGTCCTAAGATTACAGTTACTTACCTGGCTATTATTTTTGGGGGGTAATTTGTAAATGAACATGCAGCAGATCCATCACTATGGGCCATTTT
>OMKY01212105.1:0-16372 GCA_900302395.1 Bregmaceros cantori | reverse complement strand
TTTGAGTTTCCATTTGTATACTATTTATTTTATGGTGAACTGTCACAGTAATTCCATATGAGTCACAATTGACGTCTGAGTACATTTTAGTGTAGTGGACAATATTGGCCACGACCGCCATTTTCGGTTAGTTGGTTACAGAGTATTCCATTGGCTTGGTTGAAGAGAGGTGTGTGTGTGTGTGTGTGTGGAGGGTGGTGGATTGCTGGAACATGAAGGGTACAGAGAAGAGGAGACAAAAAAAAAACAATTTTGACAAAATGATCTTTTACCTACTGAGTGATGATTATGTCCCCTCAGTGAGAGTAGTGCCAGTAGGGTCTAGCACTGGCTGACTGGCAGCAGACTCCTCCACCACGCCACTCTTTTCACTGTCTATGTCCACTTTCTGCTTTGGAGTCGTCGCCGGCTCCCGACTGTTGTCTGGTGCCTCAGCTGCTGCTCCTGCTGTAGAGATGACGACAGGGTCAGGTTTGGGGGGTGAAGCAGAAACCTGGACGACGGGGTCGACCGGATGCGACGAGGAAGTGGGATCTTCCGCTTTTGCAGGCCCGTTTGAGAATTGGGACTGTAGCAGTGTGGGTGACTCTGTGTGTGGAATAGACTCTGTGGGTTTGTCCGGTTGCTTGGTTGGGGCGCAGCTCGGTTCGGCGCTGGCCGGGGCGCTGGATGGCTGACGGGGAGATGGGGGATTGGGCAAGGGTGTAGGCATTTCTGAGGCCTCGGGTTTAGGTATTTCAGAGGCCTCAACTTTAGCAGATATGCCAGTGACAGTCACAGGGGGCAGATCTACAGCAGGCGGCGCTGATGCATTGGGTACTTCGGGGTGTATTGACTGCTCAGGCATGGGTGCGTTGGGCTTGAGTGATGAGTCTGTAGCGCTGGCGGGCGGCGTCTTCGTTTCCACAGGTGATTGCCCAGGTGGAAGTATCTTCGGTGATTGGGAGACAGCCTGCGAAAGACCAGGGTTGCTTCCCGGGGCAATGTTCATGGCTGCTTGGCTATGCGCCGAATTGGGAGGCTTCTGTAGATGGCCGATCAATGAGGGATTTAGCTGTGGGGTGAGAAGCTTTCCTGGGCCTTGTGAAAGGAGCGCGGACTGGAATCTCGAGCCGGGGAACTGGGGATTGAGTTTGAGGGGAGTCATCATCTTGCCTTGATTAAGCATATTTGGGTTCAGGGTTGGCGTGGGTAGAAGTGGGGTGGGGAGAAGCGGTGTGGAGAGTGGAAGGATAGGAGTCCAGCCGCCGCGCGAGTCTCGTTCCTTGTCGCGCTCGCGCTCCCGAGGGCGGTCACGGCTTCGCTCTCGTTCTCCGTCTCGCTCACGCTCTTTCTCTCGTTCTTTCTCCCGCTCCTTATCCCGCTCCCGGTCTCGTTCTCTGTCTCGCTCCCTTTCACGGTCCCGGTCCCTCTGGTTCTCGCGTTCCCTGTCACGCCCCCGATCTCGTTCTCTCTCCCGGTCTCGGTCTCGCTCTCTGTCGCGGCCATGGCGACTACCATTCATGTCCCTCCTGTAGTCTAGATCTCGGTCGTCTCGATCTCTCTGGCGCTCCCACGGACGACGCCTCTCATCCAGGTCTTTGTGATTGTCATTTTCAAAAGGAGGAGCTGCAGCAGAGGGTGGAGGGACCGCACGATTCCAGGGCTGTTGTCCTCCAACTTGGCCAGGGTTGACCGGAGCGGCCGGAGGCCCGGTTGTCGGCGGTCGCGCCTCAAAGCGGCTAGGGAAGTTCTGGCCCATGCCAGATCGTTCGAGCTGGAAGGGCTTAGCCCCTCCAGGGGGAGCCGGGGGACCTCCAACATTTGCCGGTGGTTGACCTCGCTGGTTGTCTCGTTCATCAAAGTCTGTGAAGCCAGCCAACGCCTGGAGGCGGCTCTGCAGGCTGCTTCTGTTGGGGGTGCTGATTGGTGTCTGGAGCAAGGCGGGTCGGGGCATTGACCCCCCTCCGCTGCTTCCGCTTCCGGGACCCATATTTCCGCTTCCGGGACCCATGTTGTCGCTTCCGGGACCCATGTTGTTACTTCTTGGTCCCATGTTTCCACTACCGATTCCCATGTTGGTCCCACTGGGTCCCATACCTCCACTTCTTGGCCCCATGTTTCCACTCCCGATTCTGATGTTGTTGTTTCCTGGTCCCATGTTAGTACTTCCTGATCCCATATTGCCACTGGCCGGAACAGAACTGGTGTGCTGCTCACGAGGAGGCGTCCGCAGAAGGCCAGTGCTCTGCTTCTCTGGTGGGGGGAACCGATAGTCCTGATCCTTGCCCTCGTCATTCGACGGGGTGGTAGACGGAGGCTTCTCGTCAGGTTTGGGAAGACTGTCGTTGTTGGCTGTCGTGTTGATGGCCCGCCCGAAGGGATCGATTGGTGCGAATGGAGCCCTCGGCCTGAGTGAGGCATCCAGGAAGCTGTTGGCCTGGTGGCAGAATGCAAAACTACCGTTACCTTTCACTTCAATGTCAGGCTCAATGTGCTTATTGAAATAATATAGTATTACCAAAAACCTTGGAAACTCCTATTGGCCGCATAGACTTATTAAGATTAGAAGGTGAACAATCCAAGGGTAATTAATGACCATCTAGTACGATTTTGACTGGTTAAACCATTACAAAGTTGAATTTGATCTGCAAGTGGTGCACTTTTTTCTTTTCTTGTTTGTAATCCATCCCACTGCCGGCATGCAGAGTTGGTAGCGCAACGTGCCGAAGAATCACAGCATTCCATTTCCAGTAAGTGCAAAAACGGATTTGTTTGGGGTCGTTAATGGGGGTGTGGTTAAAGAGACTGAAACTAAAGACGGCCCCCATTCATAGTAATGGCATTGTGGTTTAGATCACAGCGTCCGTTGCTGAAGGCTTTTCTGCAACGTCTACTCCTGATCCGTACTTCGTTTCCGACTAATCCTGTCAATAAAGATGGAAAAACGGTTCTCATGGCGACAAAACAGATTTGTTCAAAGTATTGTTGGAGTAATAAACTGTGGCACAGAGCACCAAAAAGTTGTACTATATTTATAGTGCATACTCTAATAGTGGTGTACCTGTTGGCTCAGGGCCTGCTGCATGAGCAGGGGGAAGCGGCTGGCCGCGCCCGGCTGCAGCATGCCGGGCAACATGGGCATGCGAGCATGGAGGGACTGTGGGTGCATGCCAACCAACCCCATGCCAGAGCGCACCGCGGCCTGCATGCCTGGGGACAACAAGCAGTACATCAGTACATTGAAAATATAAAGTTATTTTGGTCATTAGACGCAGTTACACGCTAATACTGTACTATTTATTGTACCAGAAAGACAGCAAATATTGTAAAGCAACCACAAAATACAGATTTAAATGGTCTACTATGACTCTTCATGTGGAGTATAAACAGCCTTTTACAACATGATTTTTGATGTCACCTCAACTTAAACAACATGAAAATCAATTCAAAATTCGATTCCCATTCAAAATGTAATCAATCGATTCAAAAGAATGATCATAATATAATTTAATTTTCAAATAGGTAAGTAAAAATAAAAATCTAATTCAAATCATGAACTTATGAATTCAGGAAATTTGACTCGATACCCAGCCCTAATATCCAACACAATTTTTTCTTGATCATCTGCTTTGTGTGTGTGTGTGTGTGTGTATGTGTATATATATGAGACTTTGCTAAGCCATGACAATATTAAGATCGGAGAAACAAAACAACCAAAAATAAGCATGTGGCGAACATTTCTTGGTAATTGATCATTTTTTTCTGTATATCTTACAGCTCTGCCTCCTACTGGTGTAACTGTGCAATGAGGGCTACAAAAGAACGAGGGGAATAAGCAGAAAATGGAAATTGGTAGAAGTTGGGCAGAGTTTGGTATAGATGGAGCAAGACGTGGGCGGAGTTTGGTGGTCATGCCTCCCCGCTACTTGTCCCACCCGCGCTGTGACTGGACAACACGATTTGATTGACACTTTTCGACCCTGGTTTTACCAGACCCAATGATCGTTCTAACGGCATGCGAAGCGTGGACGAGATAGGCAGAGATGGGCAGTAACGCATTACATTTACTCAGTTACAATTTTTTTGTGTACTTTTTTACTTCTGGAGTACATTTTTCACGAGTTACTTTCTACTTGTACTCAAGTAAATTTGAGGTGAAAAAAAAACTACTTTTTACTGAGATGTCAGCAAAAAGTACTCGGTACATTAACTCTGCCTTTAGCGACACCCGTTGGGAACTGTTGGCACATTTGTTGATATCTCTCTCTCGGGCGCTTTCTCCTTCGCTCGCTCGTTCTCTCTCTCGGTGTCTCTCTCTCCCACTCGGCCTCTGTCTCTCTCTCTCGGGCTCTCTCTCTCGGCGATCATTTTTATTTTTTCATTCATTTTTTTTAAACTGAAAGTTACTCAGTACTTTCGCTACTTAAGTAACTTTTTTGTGTAGCACTTTTTTTACTATTTGGATGACTACTTTTTACTCCTACTTGAGTAATATTTTGCTGAGGTAACAATACTTTTACTTGAGTATTTTTCATGGCTGGATATAGGGTGTATAAAGGCGGTGTAGACAACCTTGCATGGCCAGCTCGGCTGCAGACTCCATGGCGTCGGTGGCAGACTGCTGGGCTTTGTCGGTCTGGGGAACGGCCAGAGCGCTGAAGGAGAGTCCGGGAGGGAGGAAGCCGCTAGACATGGTGGTGGGAGGAACCATGGCTGCGTACGGAGAGTCCTTCAGAGCGTCCTGGCCCACTGCAACACAGTTAGAAAGGTTCATTAGTCCACAACAACACAGTTATAAAGGTTCATTAGTCCACAACAACACAATGGAAAAACACTGCTGACCCAAATGTATATTATTTACATAAAAAAAAAAGATTTCCTTTTCATTTTAATGTAAAAATAGGAAAAGCAGCATTGCTGACTGGTCGGGAGGAAGGGAAACAATACAAACAATCATGTATTTACAACTTGTTAAATACTTACGTGCAGCCGAGGGCATGCCAGGTGCCTGCGTCCCTGCTAGGAACCCTGGAAAACGCAACGACAAAGACAAAATATTCAACATTACATTCTAATACAGTCCTCACTGTAGTTCTCATTGTAATTATAATTCTCTGAAAAATACACATCCATAGTGGCAATTTGACTTTTCCATGATAATCAAGAAGGATATGTTAGGGTCCGCGTTGGCCAAGTGGTTATGGACACCGGACCTAACCGACCCCATTCATGTTAGTGGCGCTGCGTCTACCGCAGCGTCCGCAGTGTTGCGAGTTCGACTCCGCGCGTCGACTTGTCTGCAATGTCTACCCCCGATCTCTTCAACCCAGTTTCCCACTAATCCTATCCAATAAAGATGGAAAAAAAATAACAGAAGGAAAGCATTTTTAACAACCCAACCTGCAACAAATACAAAATCCACCACTCCATTACATATCTGAGCAATATCGACCAGTCATGTGCCGGTTCTATGGCTCAGTTGGCAAGACCCACTCCCAGAATATGTATGTCTATGACTTCCCAGCCAGCTAGTGGGCAAAGACGAGACTTGACAGCTTTTACATTTAAAGTGCAATAACCACACAAAAAACGGATGCCATTTTCCATGCAGTCTTTGGATAACCCGTGGTGCGCCCCCTCATATATATCAACTATTGTGATTTATCATTCAGCCTTAATAATATTGGTGTTAGACAGTATGAACATAGAACATGAACTGGTACCTGGCGGCGGCTGGGTGGTGTTGAACCCGGCTCTCAGGAAGGGGGGTGGCGGTCCGTATCCAGGAGGAGGGATGCTCATGGGGAAGGCTGGGGGAACTATCCCCACAGCGGCAGGAACGGCCGGGGTAACCGGCATCTACAAGTTCCACACAGGCAGTTAGTATAGGATAGAGGATATCTTTCAGTAGCATTGTGGAGAGAACAATATTATCACGATGATGATATTTCAGGATGCAACGTGGTATACATTCTTTTGTAACACTATACTCATGACAAAACCCAATGCATGGCAGGTTGTGGTTGTGACAGTTTTCAGTTGCATCTTATCCATTTCATAGTGAACTGTCAGTCATCTAATATTAACCACAATTGACATGTGAGGTTACTTTTAAATTGTAGCGGGTATTCCATTAGGAACACAACTTCTCGGCTGGGAATTGGCACACTGTCCCTGCAGTGTGGATGCACTTTGCGAAGAATGTGAATACGGCTTGGGGGTGGCAGCCATTTTGGAGGTTGCACGTGTGGTGAAGTGGTATACCTTACCCCTTCAGGTGGCATATAATTAATAATTACCTGCACCGGAGGAGGGAGAGATAAAGATTATATATAAATCTATCTATCAATAATCTGACATGAAGTGAAAAGATTGGATGGATGAAAAAAAAAGGAACAAATATATATAAACACATATACATTTCAAAATGCATCATGATCATTAATATGCTTTCCTAATCAAATCGTTGTCTCTGAATCGTAATTAAATTGTGAGGTGACCAAAGATCCCCTCCCCTAATTGTAAGTTACACTGTAGGAACAGGATTCCAGAGCATCTAGATGTTTTGGCACCAGTGACGCCATGGCTTTGGCTCAGGTTTGCACTCTCCGAGTGCTTCTAGTGAATAATAAACTAATTTTAGTTCATAATATTAGTGTATTATTAATAATTATTACATGTCTTAATTCATTCATCCATTTAAATATGGCTCTCTGCCTGTTCGTCTGAGCGCCATGCGATGGCCCCAAGCTGTGACGGCACTCTGCTTAAGCCCTATTGTAGCACAGCATAACACAAGTACCTGAACGGGCACCATTTGGACCTGTTGGCTGTAGGTCTCCGTAGCAGCAGCAGCAGCAGCAGCTGGAGCAGCCACCGCTGGGACCGGCTCCGCTGGCTCCACAGGCGGCTCCTTTACCGGCTCAGGAGCCGGGGCCGCATTCTTTGCTGCCTCCCAGTCTGGGCGGGGAAAACAACAATCACTGCCAGATTGTGGATTTGACTTCAGACGTTTGGCAGCAGCCTGGTACAAGTACGAAGCTAAAAAAGCAGGGGTCCCGCGGCGTAGCGGTTAAAGACGCTGCACCAAGAGGTAGCCCCCCCGCCTGGGATCCACAGGACGACGGAGGACGTATGGTTGGGGGAGTCGAAACGTCCGAAGAGGTCGTTCTGAACCACTGACGATGCGATCACATCGATTTTAGGCCCCGGATTTTGGACTCTAAATTGTAAGAACAAAAACTGACTGGAAATAGGCTTACAGCATTTACACAGGACATTGGGGGCATTTCACCCACAGTGAGTTCTACTGGTGATAGTGTTGGTGGTCAGCAAGGTTTATGGTGGTGATGTCATGGAGGTCGGTAGTGGGGTCAGACAAGGGTTGTTGTGTTACAAGTGTTGTGGTGTTTATCTGTGCTGCTGGGGTCCCCCTCTCACACTCATTAATTCTGGGGTGTCAACAGCGGACAAGGAGGTTGGGAGCCGGGGCCTCTACATCGGTGGGGCCTTGGTTTCTTGATCCCTCTCTGGCTCTAGTCGCAAAGCGTGACGCTTTTGCTGGATGCCCCAAGGGAAAATCTTAAACCAATACGTTCCCTAGCACCTGCTCTCACATTCCTCTTTCACACTATCGCTGTCAATAAAATGAGAAAATGGCACTTTTAATCAATCTTTAACCAGTTGCTCAACAATTTCACACCATTGAAAATTGTTCCCCGATGTTCGGGTCGATACATACAGAGCGTAGCTTGCTGCCGTCCACAGCGGCGGAAATGTGTTAGCATAGCTTAGCGTGGGCTGTGATCATAGGAACAAGACCACGAATGGGGCAGCAGAGGTCTAACCCATTGCGCAACAGGGCCGGCCCTGAATCCCAAATAAGCGCCGTTTTTCCATATTTTATTGATAGGATTACTCTGAAACGGGGTTGAAGAGATCAGGGGTAGACATCACAGAAAAGACGCCGATGGGAACAGAACATGTGGGACTATGGGCGCTATGATGAAAACCACAGCGCTGTTACTATGCATGGGGACCGTCTTAATGTGCAGTGTCTTCAACCACCGTTGCCAAGCGCCCTCAAATTCCAAAGAAAGTGGATGTAAGTCCCCTGTTCCGGGCAGATGTAACTAAATGTTACTGTAAGGGAATACAGTTAGGCTCACCCTCATCCACAGTCTCCTGGTCGATGATGCCGCCCTCTGCAAAGTCGTCAAGGTCGTCGATCTTCACCTTCTCCCAGGGGATGTAGGTGACTCCCAGGTCTGCGTCCCAGAACTGCTTGTATTCCTGCTTCACGCCCTTGTTCAGGGCCCAGGCTATCTACTCCGCACACAAAAACACAAGTGAGACAGGGCTGCAGCGAACAAGCACATACCACCGCTGTATAGACCAGTCACAACGTCTATTCTGACCCGGGCACTTTGCTGTGTTCTGACTTTTTTGAAAGGAATGGTTCGACTGGTCACAACGGCAACTCGTCACACACTCGCAGTAATCAATATCGCAATGACTGAAAGAAAATTTGTTATATAGATAGATAGAGGGCATGAGGATTGTGTAGCACTTTCTCTACAGCATGTGCGTCACGCATGCAGCCATGACACACACGTACAAGTGAGATTGTTAAAGTAGTGTGAGTGTATTTATTAATTTCCAATTTCAGTTAATTCCATTGACCACATGACGTCGTCCTCGAGTACTGTCCCGCTCAAAGCCTCGAGTGATGAACCATTGTCAAGAATCAGGGGCTGAAGCCTCCGTTAAGCCCATCACTAAAATTGAGATGACTGTGTGACGAGTTGACCAGATTGCGATTGTCTATTCAGTGGTAGCACACGCCTACTGCGTCATTAAAAAAGGAAGGTGGGAACTTAGGGTGAGCTATCACACACCCAAATGTTCTAGTACGGATCTGTGCCCCACAAACACATTTAATAATCTGTTCAATTTACTCCCCTACGTCAGACTTATGAGTGCAGCCATCCCATTGGTCCAGAAGAACAACACTCATCAATATTTATGCAAAACGGTGAGGGAAGCAGCGTGGATAATGGGTAACGGGTCACAGAGTGAGCTGTAGTAAGTGGATTCTGAAAAGGTGTTTTGTGTGAGAAAGGCGTTTTGTGTGGACTTCGGTCCACTACGATGATTCTACACAGGTTGCAATACTGGGTGAGCGGTCTATTTTGAGCGTGTGAACTGCCAAAAACGCCCAGAGAGGACCAAACAATTGTATGTAACATTCAGTTCCTTGGCTCTGATTTCAGGGACCACCATTTGTCCTTAGGGTGCAGGCTAATCAACTGGTGTGGTACCCGCTACGATGGTAGAGTACCAACCAGTCAGCAATGCTTGTATTTGACAGTATCATGAATCACACAAAGTCACTTTGAGGTCAGTAGACACAACCAGAATTAATGCATTTATAAGGCACCCCATTGTTTAAGAAAATGAAAGCCTCAAGTGCACCTTGTGTGGAACACATGGTACTACATTACTACATGGCCCTGGGACAGTACCTTGATGACCTTGGAGTAGATCTTGTAGGAGGAGGTGATGAGTTTCTGCAGGGCTCGGTAGGCGTCCTGGCGGTGCACCATACAGATGTAGGCACAGCCCCTCGGGGGAATCATCTGCAAGGGCCCGGCCAGACATTGAACAAAGCAAGAAGATGCTGGCGATAGGGGTCACGTTTGTGGATGTGATCGAGGTAGAAAATGGCAGTTAATGGCCGAGGGACAGTAAATAGGGCTGCACGTCGCGCTCAGACGAACAGGCAGCAAGTGATATTTGTTTAACATTGTCCTATTCTATTATTTATCCATGGTAACATGCCATCAATCCACAACAGATGGCAGCATAACTACTCCGTATTTGCCCCTATATAATGGACATGGGGTGAAAATACCAAAACTGCACGTATACTTCACCGGACGCGATACCCGCAAAATGGCTGCCGCCAGCAAGCCGTGATGCCACGTGCAACAGCCCTGTAGTGGCGCCATTTTCTCATTTTTATTGACAGTGTTAGTGTGAAAAGGGGGTGAGATAGCGGGGACGAGCGGACGTACAGCATATGACCATGAGCGGACGCAATGCTGCGCGTGCTGTGATCCAAGCTGCCGCAGCAAGACCGTCTCACGGCTGGCTTGGGACAGTGATCTTAACCCGCTGTGCCACGGGGCCAGGCCCGAAAAGGCAGAGTGTTAGTGACATGAAATGAAGCAACATTCCAAAAAGGTTACAACGAGCTTACATGGGCATTACCACCATTATCCACTTAGATAACAATTTGGTGCTGGCTCTGTGGCGCAGTCGGTAAGACACCCACACCCAGCACACATATGGCACCTATGACTTAGTTCACAGGCGCGTAAAGCGCAGCGAGTTTTCCACCCCTCGTTGCCGACATTTCTGCAAGGTCTTCCCCCGATCTCTCTTGTCCCACATCCACACTAACCCTATCAATTAAAAAAAGGGAATATGGTATATGCCTTCTACATCTTCATGCACATGATGAGAAAAGCACATGGACAAGGGTTGGCTCCGTGCCTGATTTGGCTTAGATCACCACAGGCGCAGCACCGTGAGATGGCTTCCCCTCATGTACTGCACGTCCTCTCACCCCCCGCTCTCTCGTCCTCCCGGCAGGAGAATAAGTTGTAATAAAATCACATGGACTTACGTTGATGGACTCAATTTGTCCAAACTCTTCAAACAGGTTGGTGAGGTCTTGCTGCGTGGCCTTCCGATCCACCTGGCCGAGCCACAGGGTGGTGCTGCACACTACACAAACATCCGGTTTTAATTAGAGAAAAACATGCAGTTTAACAACCGAACATAATTTCTTACAAGCAACGTGAACATTAAAAGTGAGCCAGAAGTGAAGAACATCTCACTGTCAAGAGAAACTCCCAAACGTCTCAATAATGTGAACTTTCATGTTACATATTTGGTGTTAAAAGACTTAACCCTTAGGTGCTAATGGGACTTAACGAGTAATTGTCGCATAATATACATAAAACTTTGTGATATCAAAGTTCAGTGAAAAACGCATCCTAGGCACCCATGAGCATGGTCACAGCTAAAATGCTACTCAAATGAAATGGAAAAAAAACGCACAAGGAAAGCAAAGAGTCCTCAGAAAGGGTTAATCTAATGAATAACCGACAGATTGGGTCAAAATCAAAACATGACATCACCCTTTGTCTTATGAAATATATGTCCAGTGCAGTTGTGTCAGTGGCAGTGCACTAAAATAGATTGTTCTACAAATCAGGGCCCTTACTTAGTAGCACTTCAAATCAAACACCCCCCATTTTGGATTTACCAGAAACAACATTGTGACACTTTGGCGAGTTGCGCTATCAGCTTTGCATGCCACCAGTGAGCGACAACATTCCGTACATACAGCATCCGGGCACTTTCAGTGCACCGAAATTAAACCAAAAAGGTACATGTGGACTTTGAAAAACCAATCCATGTAGTTTTCCAACTTACCACTCAGTGTCTTGGATCGTATCGGAGGCAGCCCCTTCTTCTGTCGCTCTTTCTCCCGCTCACGAGCACGCCTCTCGCTGGAGTACGACCGCGACGTCTTCCTCTTGCGGTCCCGGGACCGCGAGCGAGAGCGCTTGCGGTGTTTCCGCTTTCGCGAGCCAGAGCGGGAGCGAGACCTACGCCTCTTAGGAGATCTGTCGAGGTGGATGAAAAAGCGTTTTTTTTTCCCTCCAAGAAATGCATAATCCCACACAAAACAAGAGATAATTCCAAGCAGTTTGCTGACCTTGAGCGTGAACGTGAGCGGGACCTGGACCGAGCGTTGCCTTGCCTCTTGTCCTCTGCCTCAAAGAAGTCCTCCTCCATGACTTCTGGGCCATCGTCCAGATCCATATCCATGTCCTTTGGAATGGGTTGATCCAGATTAAGACAGATTAATCTAAACCCGTTTTCCGTCTGAATCCCACAGAAAATGTATCAAACCCCTCCCGTGTCCGACATCTATACAAATATTTGTGTCGAGTTCAACAAAAGCTCGACTGAATGAAAAGCCCAACTCACAGCTATGCGCATGCAGCATGCAGAGCTGCTGAGAAGCAGAGATAGGTGATTAGACTGAGGTGATTTATTGTAGGCACGCCTGGGGCGGTCAGAGAGTTGTACCGTGACTACCCAACGATACCGATCGCCGAACCATTCGCAATTTGGCATGTCCGCCCTCCGCAGTCATTCGATTAAAACTACAACCAAGACAACATGGCACATATCTGGCTGTTTATAATTTTCATGCTGACTGAGGCGGACACATTTTCTTTTTCTTCAAATTTTTGGTCCTGCCCGACTGCAGCCCAACGATATATTATACATTTTGATTTCTCGTTCCGAACATGACTCTCTGGCTTCTGGTGTGCCCGGCAGTGCTGCGAGTCTGTGCATGTATGACCGAGTGCTGTGTATGTTCATGATTGAGGTCTAAGTTTGTGGACTAGGCCATAGTGCACCTATATTTGAGTCAGACATCATCTTAGGTCATTCCTTAGAGATCTGTTGTCTTCACCTATATCTGTATTAGTAGCTGCAAAGCTGTGAGTAGTCGCTGATTATCAAAGTCGGCAAATTGAGTTCTTTTTCAGTGATTTGAATGAGTTGGAACTGATGTTTTTCCGATGACATGCCAATATAAATTAGATTATTAAAACATGATACCTGTTGCTGGATGTCTATGATTATTATTATTATTATTATTATTATTATTATTATTATTATTATTATTATTATTAAAACATGATACCTGTTGCTGGACGTCTATGGCCTCTTCAGTCTTGTCCACCTCAGGGAGCTGTGGTTCATGACCGCTAGTGCTCTGAACAGGAGCTGGTGGGTTTTCAGGAACAAACATGGAGTCTTGGGGCTCCAGGCTCATCGACTGCAAGAAGAGATTACACCTTTTAGGAATCCTAACTGTGTGGCGGCACAACGGCAAGAGAAAAGAAAAGAAGAAACAGAACAGGGCTCCGAACTGGAAACGGAAACATTTGTTTTTGGTTATTTTTTCGGGCGTCAGCGCCGTTTTTCCATCTTTATTGGATAGGATTAGTCGGAAACTGGGTTGAAGAGATCGGGACAAGTCGACGAGCGTAGTCGAATTCGCGACACTGCAGACGCTGCGGCAGACACAGCGGCACTAACATGAATGGGGTCGCGTTAGGTGCGGTGTCCATAACCACTCAGCCAACGCGGACCCCCGAAAACATTTCTTTAACTGTTCCAGAACTGAAACGGAACATTATGAAATGCACAGAAGCGTCAACTTTAAAGCCACTTTTTTCTTCGTTCTGTATAGATTTTAACATATCCTATGTCTGGGAGACTTCCTGCTTGTGCATTGTTCAACTTTCTCCATCTTGCGGACAGACGAGGAAGCGATTCCATTAACATTAAACACCGTTCTCCCTGTTTTAGCCGTACATTCAGCCTGGGGTGTGAGCCTTACATTCTGCTGTTCCAGCAGCTGCTTCTGAAACTGCTCGAGGTTCTGCTGCTGGAACTGCTCGGCCAGCTGGTGGAAGATGGAGGTGTTGATGGAGTCGGACACCATGGGCCTAGAGAACAGAGGACATGGGGTTTTTCGTCTCACCCTTTGTAAGCGCACTTCGGGTATCTGTTTCACAGCCTGTATAAAGTCATCGTAGTGGACCGAAGTAGTTGAATTTGTCACACAAAATGCACAAGGTTTCAAAGTCTGCTTGCTACAACTCGCTCTATGGCCAATTACCCATTATCCACCCAGCTAACAGTTGCTCACAATTTTGCGTGACGATTGATGAAATACCAAAAAATATGACTTCTAGTCACTCGCCAATGTGGTCACATGTTCTTCTGGACCAATGTGATGGCTGCATCCACTTGTAAGTCCAACCCAGATAAATAAATGGAACGGTTGAACAGCTCCAGCTAGAACATTTGGGTATGGAATAACACACCGCAAGTTCCCACCATCCTTTTTAACCCCATGATCCGAGAGCATCTCAGCGGTGCATATAACCGACGGTCACTGGCTGAATTTTTAAAGATTCAACTATCACCCAACAATACCTTCTTTGGCCGCAAGAGGGCAGTTGCAATGCTTCAAAGTTAATTTATTTTTTTGTTAAATCGTTTAGAAACAAGGAAGTTATTGCTTGGCGAAGGTAAACAGCGTAGTGTAAAATGTGTATAGCAATGAGCTCCACTGACCATAGAGTAGATCCACGGTTATCCACGGCAAGTTAAAAACGCCTCCATTGGGCGTCGAGTCTTCAACGGGCTTTTTTCCTTCACGCTGGATTCACTCAATGGTTGGATTTATTCATTATCGTTTTTAGTTGACAGTGGATTCACACGTTGGATTTACCATTTTGGTGGTGACTGCACTCACTGGAGGGATTAACTGCGCTTTTCTTCTGCCGGAGAACTAAGTTGATGCCAGTTACTTTGTACTCTGCTATTAAGAATTAAAACTAATAATAATAATAATAATAAAAAACAAGAAATACAATATTACTAATAATAAAAACAATAATAATAATAGTACCACCATTTAATAATAATAATAATAATAATAATAATAATAATACACATTTCTCATCGGCATACAGTTCATCAACCGGCGCATTTGTCGTACTATATTTCAATGGTCATTACAGCTCTTTGTAAACTTTGGTTGGATAATAATTGCAGTTTCAACTTAAAACATTTGATTGTTTTGTTGATTTATTATTTTTTTAATCTATTTTAGCCCCAAACGTGGTTATTACAAATTGTTGGGAGATATTCTGAACTTTTTTTTTTTTATGTGCAACATTTTTTTTTTAAATAAATAATTAAAAAAAAAATCATCACATGTATTAAAATTTCATACACATTGGTGACCCTTCCCCTTTAAATGTGTCCTTTGTGTATATTTGATGAGCAGTACTTCTACACATTTGACGTGTGAATAATAAAAGACGCATCCTGTCATCTGATTTCTTTTTTAATTTCCAATATCTGTGTCGGTGTCTGCATTGGTGCCAAGATCAGATGGAGAAATGACAAATGTGTCATCCTTTGATTGGATCAGAAACACCGTTGATCCGACACTTGACACGGCTCTTGGAAAAAGGAAGTCAAAATCCTTACAGCTGAGATGACGTGTCTTTCTTGGGATCTTCAGTTCGGTCAGAATCGTTCCCAAAATCAAACTGGCCCAGAAGTTTCTGAATGAGACAGAACATGAAAACAAAATGAAGTCAAGTCATTTTGAAGGACAAGTAGAGTTTAGCAATTCCAGGGAAATGGCAGGTTGTGAACGCAGTCTTGCAATGATGTGTAAGAATCACTGTGTAAAACATCAAGTTGATATTTGGTACAGCTCCTCCAATAACTTCAGCCATAATTGAACTCCGGTTGTGGGGATTGGACCAAAAGTTCAGATTGTGATCATTGTGGCCCCAAAACTCACAACGTATGATAGAATTGTGGTGTTTGCTACAGCCGATACATTTTGACGACACATATTTTTCAAAACTCAAACTTGTAACTAGTTGTGACTTTTCAAATTATACAAGCTACACGCTCATGGCCCACACATCAACCACATCTCACTTGTATGAACAAGCAATAGAAAGGATAATTAAGAGAACAATATCAGGAATAAAACCACAGCATTAACTAAGACATCCATAGCAGTGAGGAGCCGAGGTCAGTCATCACAGCACATGGTGGGCAGAGATAAACATTCTAGGTAGGAATGCAACAAATTCATATTTGAATAGTCTATTATTGAAAAGTTACAAACTCATTAAAAAGTATTTATACCCTAATATGTTTTCATATCAACTATAATCAGAATTGATTAAATATGTCGTGGTGTCAGGCCGTCGGTACAAAACTACCAACAATAATAATTCAAGTCATTGGCAGTTTGGGGCTGTGCATAAATATAGTATTACAATTAGAGCTGCAACCGATTAATCGATTAATCGATGATAATCGATTACCAAATTCGTTGCCGACGAATTTGGTAATCGATTAGTCGGGTGCGATTAATCGTTAGGTGTCCGCGTCCCGGTTAGAGTTGGATTCTCCCACAAGCTCCGCTCTTTCCACCCCTTCATATAGTGATGAATTGGTACAACCCACCACCTGAAGACTCCACCCCCAACTTCCTTCCACCCTCTCTCGCTCGGCGTCTAAAACACGTGAATTGTGCTTCCATTGGAGTTTGTTACGCGGCCCGCGGATCGAGCGTCCTCGCGGACGTTCTCCGAAAGTTCACGTGACTCGGGCGTCCGGCGCCCACCGCTGGAGGTTCGTTCCAGGCCGGCCGTCGGACGACCCCCTATCACGGAACCCTTTCCCGGTC
>OMKY01212044.1:0-15987 GCA_900302395.1 Bregmaceros cantori | reverse complement strand
ACCAAGGTCTTACACCAGAGCTCTCTCCATAGACTTTTCATAAGCTTTTAATGCAATAGGGCCAGACCTACTTCTCACGAAAATGGTCACTCTGGTTATCATTCAGTTTTATCATATATTTCTCACAAACACAATCCAGCCTGTAAAGGTCAACAGGACACATTCATCACCCATCAGGACCACAGATGGTGCACCCCAGAGCTGCCTCAGCTCCCGAATACTCTTTACGCAAGGTTTCCACTACAGAGTTTTTTTTCTGCCGTACGTCCTCCGCAGGTCCGAACGGATTCCGTGAGCAAAGCAAACGTGTTGTCACCATCGTGGTATGCTCCACTACATTGAACTCCGTACGGCAACCGTGCCGTCCACTACTGTACGGACCAGAAAATCATTTATTTCGATTTTTTCCGCATGCACGGATCCCTGAGCTCAGTGATTGACAGCAGCTCAATGATTGACAGCAGCGCTGAGCAATCGGCAGACAGTGCGCTCCAGCGCATCAAAGGCAATATAAATATATATTCAAATGTTTTACAAAAGTGGCCCCTTGCGTGCGCATTTGTTGTGCGTGTGTGTTCACTTCTCTCTTTCCCGCTTGCACCAGATTCATATTTTCTCTGTCTTTCTGAACTCGACGTTGAACGGCGAGGTCTTAAAATGTCTTGCATGAAAGTAAAAGCGCGTTATTAACATTATGCTTAAGATACTTTATTTCGTCACACATACATGTACAGTGAAATTCTTCCTTCGCATTTAGCCCATCCCTGAGGAGTGGTGGGAAGCCATGTGGGCAGCGCTTGGGGCCAACTTCAATTCTGGCAAAGTGACAGCACGCAGACGTAGCGCACAGTTGAACGGCGCGGGCTGCTTGAAAAGTGGGTGTTATCATGTTGTTTGTTCACGCGCGAATACCAGAGCGCCGCATGCCGTAGTGGCCACAATGGAAACCACGGAAAATATCCGTATGGTACCGTACGGGAAAATGACACTCTGTAGTGGAAACCTAGCGTAAGCTCCAACCTCTCGACTGTTCCACTCCGTAACTTCACTGAACCTAAGGATGTCTCCTATTCATAGTAATCGTGCTGAACGGAAAAAAAAGTTTTTAACCAGTTTTGTGGATTTATATTCAGTTTCTGTTCCGGAACAGTTGAATACATCTTTTTCCGTTTCCGCTCCTCGTAAAATTCTGTTCTTTTTCGGTTTTCCTTTTCGTTCCTGAAACAATTTTGGAGACCCGATTGTTATAAGACAAGAAAATGTGTCTCGTCTAAAATACATCCCAATGTGTTTCCCACTGTTGAGGCAGAGTTCACACAAGTGCTGTCAACTCTTGTGCTTCAACTTTAGTGACCGAGCGGTAAATGTGTGTTTGTGGTGTGAGCATAGTGTGAGCAGCTACTGTGAAAAGAAGGGCTGGCAGCGCATCCACGACTGCAACCGCTTCGACTACACCCTGAAGTGGTGCGAGAACAAGTCCCGTACCACCTACCAGAACTTTAGAGAAGGTATTGCCTGCTGTTTCAACAGCCAGACACACTCATCTTAAATACATGGATTAGATGGAATCTTTGCAGCAATTTATGAAGTTGAAAAAAATAAAAATAAAAATAAAAAATTAAACTGAATAAATATAATGAAAAACTCATCAAAAACTGAAACGTTGGTGATTTAAATACCAGCTATTTGGGACTGCTAGAATATTCAAAACAAAAGTTTTAAAAAATGATTAGTAATCGGCATTAATCATGATTATATGTTTTGCTGTTAAAATTGACACTGGGCAAGTGGTGCTAATCTTTTCTAAATGGGATGAGCGCAGCCACACAGTGTCATAACAAACATGATAAATTTACATATTTGATAGCTGCAGTACCATTCCCCACTGCACTCTTGATCTGATGAATATTGATCAGAACCAAACTGCTCGGGATGCGTTAATGGCAATGTAAGTGTATCCCCGTAATTGCGTTCAATGATAACATAACTGGCGACATAAAATGGTCGCCAGTCATTTGTTTTTACTGCAACAAATCTTAATCTTAATAAATCAATACTAGAAGCACTCAGATTGCAAACCTGCGCCGTTTTAGTGCTAGCAGTATGTGGGGCAACCCATTATTAATGCAAGTGCTCGTAGAGTAGCGAGATTGCGATTGACGCCACCGGCGAACAAGCTCAGCACAAGCCAACTACATTTCCCAGCGTCCACTGCGACCCGGAAGTCTGGTCACGTGACTGCGGTAAGCGCTCAGCGATCTATCGGTAAGTTGGTGATTAAGTATGATTATGCTACTTATAGGCTACAGAAATGCACCAAAATAATCACTCTTCCGTTGGTCATTTCCAACATCTCTACAAAATTTCATCCAGATCCGTGCACAACTTTTTCAGTTATCCTGGCAACAAACCAATGCGACCAAAAACAACCTGCTTTGCGGCGCAGCCCTTGCGCAGGCAAGTAAGACACTGATCTTCTCTTCACCCTGGAACAGCGCAAGGGAGCCTAGCACTGGGCATGGCGAACCCTTGGCATGGTCTGTGCGTACCATATGATCAGCCCCTTTCGGTCATTCCCCAGGGCAGCAGCTGCTCTACCAGATACCCAACAACTTCCTCCTGACGACCAAGATTGGACTCCTGAGCAGCCTCCGAGAGTTTGAACGTATCTCCACCAAGATCACCATCCTGGGAGTCAGGTAGCCTAGAGTGTGTGTAGGACTGAGACCTAGAACTTTCCACTTATTTATAATACATATACTTAAACAGGAAAAAAAACAATAATAATAATAATGATGGTTGCTGCATTAGAATCACACAACGCATATGATTGGATAATAGAGAGCACATGACGTGGGTGGGGGGGAGTTCCCAGCATGCAACAGGAGCATAGCAACGGGAGGTTGCTAGGGGAAAGTGCCACCCTGACTGGAAACATCTGCGCCGAGGACAGTGCATATAAACAGTTGGTTTCCCTACGGTAATCCGCTGTACAGCCTATTGCCGTCGAAGCTATCACTGTGTGTGTATACTCGATTACACTTTCGCCCTTGTTACATATATATACAAAAAGTGGTCACATTTGAAGAATGCTAGCTATGTGTTGCAAAACTGAGCACTTCATTTAGAAAGTTATTAATGCCTAGTACATTTAGACTGTACACTGATGAAATGTTGTTCACAGCCGTGGCCTGAAGATGGAGCAGTTCTTTCCTGACACGTTCCGCCTGGATGTGAAAAATGAGAGAGATGCATTCTTTGCTCAACACAAAGGTAACGCATCCGTTCCGCTTCAGTGGTGGAAGGATTGGTGAGCAATATCGATGGCCGAATTCAGTTTTTCTCTTTTTGTTTTGTTTTAGCCAGCTGTGCATCCCAGTCTATAGACAAGTTTTCCCGAAATACAGGGGGCTGACATTTGACCCGCGGTGTGTAACACACTTCCTGTTTCTTTCCCTATGTAACGCGATCATAATGGACGAAAGGGGATGAATTTGTCACACGAAACGCATGTTTCAAAATCTGCTTACTACAGCTCGCTCTGTGACAAATTACACATCATCCACCCTGCTTCGCTCATCGTTTTACATAAGTATTGATAAAATACAAGCAAAATGTGACTTGAAGTTACTCACCGATGTGGTAACATGTTCTTCTGGACCATAAATGGAACGGGTTGCGCAGATTATTCAATCATGCGCCTGGGGCATAGATCCACATCTGGGGCATAGATCCACATGAGAGCATTTGGCTGAGGAATAACACAACGCAAGTTACCACCAACCTTTTAAAATAACGTGGTAAGTGTGTGCTCCCGCCGATTAGACCTGTTGAAAAATAGTCGAAGACTCTGCAACATGAATGGCACCGGAAGTGGTGACCATATACGGGGGTAGTTAAGGAAGTAAACCGGAAACGGGTCAAGAACTTGTCTATATAATGATCTATCCATTGACCTATATGTATTTTTCTTTCTATCTGTCCATCTATCTTATTGGTCCAGCGGTGAGGTGTGGAGGTGAAGGGGCCACCATGTGGATCTGCAAACCTGATGGCATGAATCAGGGACGCGGCATCTTCCTGCTTCGCAACGCTCAGGACATGACCGACCTCCGTCTGAGGCTGGAGTCCGAACACCAGATTGTGGAAAAGCGAGGCCACATGAGGCCCACCCAGGCTCATATTATACAGAGGTGAGACGTGCTAACCTCAGTCAGAAAACGGAAACTAAAATGGTACGGACATGTCACAAGATCCCAAGGACTTGGGGAGGGTGGAAGGAAGAGAGAGACTGAAATTTGGAGGCCAACACTCTTAAAATGGCTGAATTCAAAATGGCCGAATTTGTGTTTGGTCCAGTCTGCCTGATTACGGATTGCACACCTAAAATCCATAACCATGGCCCAAAGTGACCGCGCTTCCGCATATGACGCGATGACGGGTCACACACACCCCGCTCAGCACCCCCCGGCAATAGACTTAGCGGTAAAGTGGTAAAACGGTAAAGCGCTAGCCTTTCAGGTCATCCTACTGGGTTCAAATCCAGTAGCGAGCAATTGCTTCCTTTTTTTAAACCTCCTTTAATTTTTACATTTAAATCTTGTAGGGGTTAAGGTTAGGGTAGGGGTTAGTGTAAGGGTTAAGATTAGGGTAGGGGTCAGGGTAGGGGTTAAGGTTAGGGTAGGGTAGGGGTTACAATGCAAGTTCGGAGACGGAAAATTGCCACGGTGGAGTCTTTGGCGTCACAACTCCATCTGCCTGCATCGCACAAGGCCCCTGTAACGGCATGGCTCTACAATATTTCTGGAGTTTATTTGACACTTCTATCGTGTTTCAGGAATATCCCTTAAGCGGTCGGCGTCTACTGCATACTTCAAGTTTGTAATGTGATTACTGCAACCTGATTGCATGCAGTCTGTTACCATAACTTACCACCACTCTATTAATGAAGAAATGTCACTCCCAGGTATATCCACAACCCTCTGCTGTTGGAAGGACGGAAATTTGACGTGCGTTCGTACCTTCTGATCGCCTGCACCGACCCATTCATGGTGTTCTTCAGACACGGCTACGCACGCCTGACCTGTGACTCCTACGACCCCACCTCTGCCAACCTGACATCACACTTGACCAATCAGGTAAGCCAACAAAGGGGGCTGCTTAAGGTACAGAATGTTTCCATACTTGGAAACAAAATTCATATCTGTATTGTACACACTCTTCCTCATAGAGCGGGGTCAATATGGCCTAAAATGTATATCACACTAAAGAGATAATGTATTAATAATATCAATAATAGCAACAACAACAACAACAACAATTAGAGATGTACAAAATTGTTCTCCCCCGCCCCTCAAACCAATCACAAATCGATAACAAAAATATACCATATGTTGTTTTTTGTCAAACTAAAGTATAAGCATACAATGTTGCAGAGATGTGACCAAGTCCCTCTTTCAAGTCAAAAGTCTCAAGTCCTTCTAGGGCAAGTCAAGTCCCAACTCAACTCCAAGTCAAGCCATCATTAACATGCTGTCATTTTAGCTCCAGAATCTGATTTTAGTGAACTAGCAAAAAAAAAATCAAACGATGCTATTATTAATGCAAAACTATTGCTTGCGTTTGACTTTATTAAAATCTGATTCTGGAGCTAAATTATATATATGGCACATTAAAATATAAAGAAGTCTCTGCTGTTTCTATTTTCTAAATCTCTTTCAACTGCCACTCCAATTCAGAGACACTGGTAATATACAAATATATAACATAAACACATGACGCTGCATCAGTTTCATATCACGGTATTATCAGCAGAAAATATCAAAATATTTAATATTATTGTCAAAAGCAAGAATCACAGTTGTCACATCATGTGACCAGGCCATCCTAGTTTTCTATTTTCTTGACTGCTATAGACAACTTTTCCTGCGAAATACAGGGGGCTGGCATTTGTCCCTCCGTGTGTAATGCACACGGAGGGGTATATTTCCCTGTGTAATATAATCGTAGTGGATGAAAGTGGATCAATTTGTCACACAAAACACATGTTTCAAATCCACTTACTACAGCTCGTTCAGTGACATATTACACATTATCCACCCCACTTTGCTCACCGCTTTACACAAGTATTGATGAAATACAGGCAAAATCTGACTTGAAGTTACTCACCGAAGTGGTCACATGCTCTTCTGGACCAATGGGATGGCTGCTTTACTGGTAATTCCAACTTGAGTGATAAATGGAACGAGTTGCGCAGATTATTTAATCCTGCGTTTGTGGGGCATAGATCCGCACAAAAGCGTTTGGGTGTGGAATAGCACAATGCAAGTTACCACCACCCTTTAAAATAATGCGGTAGGTGTGTGCTCCCGCCGATTAGGCCTGTTGAAAAATAGTCATAGATACGGCAAAAATGAATGGCACTGGAAGTGGCTAGCATATAAGGGGGTAGTTAAGGAAGTGAACCGGAAACGGGTCAAAAAAATAGAATATTTATCCTAACACCATGTCTACCATGCCATACCACATCATTAGATGTTTTCTAGGTCAGCGAGTGCCATCATGCATCATAATTGATCTTTACATCATTGTTTTATTGAGAGGTGCATGTTATATTTGCAAAATGTAGAGAACAAAAAAGAAATATGGGTACTCTAACACCCCCCACACACACACACACACACACACACACACACCATACTTTCTATAAAAATGAAACGAATTATAAATAAATAGAAATAAAGACAAATGAAATGTGCATCGACCACACCACCGTGATCTGTGGCCATAGAATTGTGTCTATTTGTTGAAGCTGTGACTGCCATGACTCTGTCCCTCTGTTGCGTCCTCTTGTGGTCGTGCTGTGTCGGTACAGTCCATGCAGAAGAAGAACCCTCTGTACAGCGAGCTGAAGGAGAACACAGTGTGGTCCATGGAGAAATTAAACGACTATGTCAACGACACATACGCCGTCGCCAAGGCGCTGCCGAGGGACTGGATCATCGGGGACTTCACTGTAAGCCACGGCGCCTCCTGAGGGGGCAATTACTACCTTCTTTAACGAGCGACGGGCAACGAGCGGGAATACACTCCGCTATGGTCCGTTAATATTCTACTAGTCGATCACGACTGGAAATCAGAGGTAGATCGATGGATCTGCCATTTTTGCGTATTAAGCTCTTAGTAGATTTTATAGCAGATATGTTAATTAATTTATTAGCGTCCATCTCGAAGTGCAGCGGTCAGGACCTCTCGCGTGTTCGTTTACTAACTATAGAAATGTCAGTGATTGATTGATTGACCGTTGTGTTTAACGATTAATATTTGTCGTGTAGCTGATTATCTCTAGGATCGCGGTGCTATGCACCGGCGCTGAGCATATATAAAAACTAAAGTAAAAATGCATAAACCACAGGAAAAAAAACTCAGCCTGAGACTAATCCTTTAACGCCCATTGACATTCTGTAACTGCATGGGAGTCACAGAAGGTAAAACATTGTCAATTTTAAATTCGTTATCGTCACAGACTTTAATTACCTTGTTTAGGCGTATTTTGGTCATGTGACCGACATCGCTACATGTTTCCAATCTGCACGCGTCCGATACACTAACGCACTACCTGGCATGATTTCCTCACTTAAAGGGCTACCATTCTCCACTACATCAAATGGATGTTTTTCAAAATATTTTACAATATTTTAGCTAATAATGTACAGTTTTCCCCAGCCTACATTCTATACACAGCCTCTATGTGTCCACTAGGAGGAATTGCATTTTAACGTTTGTTTTTTTGTATGGTTTTCTTTATTTTTGTTGTCATAACATTGACAGATATTCACACATTTCTGATGAAATGTGTGAATAATCAGTTAACTATACATTTACTATTTGAAATTAATTACTGGTGTTCGCAACAATAATACGAATTACACAATAAAAATAATAAAATCACCACCTCTGTTTAAAGGTCTGCCAAATACCCTCTACAAATTGTATTTAAACATAACAGCATAATATGAAGAATTCTATAGAAAGAGGTTGTGGTTGACACGTTCATGGTTAATGTGAATGTTGGTAATGCATGTGTTCCAGAGGCTGATGCAGCAGATCGTCCGCCAGTGTTTCCTTGCTGCTAAGTCTAAACTGGACCGCAAGCTCGGATTGTTTGACTTGCTCGGCTGTGACTTTCTTATCGACCAAGACTTTAAGGTGGGGTGGACAGGTTTATCTGATTACAGTAATCAGATTACAGTAAATAGTAACTGTAGCCTCATACACGGAGATGGCAAGTAACTAAGTACAAATAGTTTGTTACTGTACTTGGTAGTTGAGGTGACCTAAAATAAAAATCAGGTTTTAAAAGGCTTTCTAAGGAGTCAGGGTAGACAATTTTAAAACAACTGGGATCGTTTTGTGATTGCTTTACGGACTACAAACAGCCTTCAACACGTTCAACAGCTGCAGGTTATAGCAAATAGTTTTTTATTTTTTTATTTCATCTGATTTCATCTGAAATCAAGATGTTTTATAAATTATAAATTATAATAACTTTAAAATTATGAATTATAATGAGAAGCAGTTAGATATTTCAAACCTGCGCCATAGAGGTACCAAAGAATAGTCCTTTTAGTGCTAGCAATATGTGTGGCAAGTTGGCAACCCATTATCAATGCAAGTGCTCGTAGAGTAGCGCGATTGCGACTGACGCCCCCCGCACATGTCAACTACATTTCCCTGTGACCCGGAAGTCTGGTCACGTGACCGGTAAGCGGCCAGCGATCTATTGGTAAGTTGGTGATTAAGTATGATTATGTTATAGGCTACAGAAATGTAGCAAAATTGAATCACTTCTTCCGTTGGTCATTTCCAACAACTCTACAAAATTTCATCCAGATCTGTGTACAACCTTTTCAGTTATCCTGGCGGCAAACCAAACCGACCAAAAACATAACCTGCTTCCCCGACGCAGGTAATCAATATATTGATCTTGTCTGTTATCTGTCTGTGCTGAAGCTATGAAAACTGCAGTTACTGATCATAATGGCTGTGTCCCCCTCAGGTGTGGCTATTGGAGATGAACTCTAACCCTGCCCTGCACACCAACTGTTCTGTGCTGCATGACGTGGTGCCCAGCGTTTTGCACGAGACTCTCGGTCAGACTCATCACTCAATACCCATCTTACGTTGAATTGTTTGAACTACGCAATTTGTCTTCATTAGGCTATGGGAGGACAGCCACTGTCCCCTGGTCCATTTATCACAACAAGGTAGTTCGTTGCTCCGTCTAAAGATGCCCCTAGACCAGGCATCTGCCCCAGAGTCAGTGCCTGGATTTTTTTTTTAAAAATGCAAACGTGCCCTATTTTCATAAGGTGCCCCTGCATTTCGAAATGAATTTTGGCGTGTCATTTGCCGTGATGTAAAGTGTAAAATCCAAAAAACAATCCACTTATTTTGTTAGGCTCCCTCCAAAACCCTAACCCTTAACCTAACCCTAACATGATAAGCTGATCGTTTTTTGGGATCAAACTTAATCGGAATGGAGTTATTTTGGAATGGTGAGTGCTCCCCCTTTCATAAAACAGGCCACCCACATTCATTATTTGTCATACATGTTTTTAACTGTACAGTGCCTGATGCAACTAGAGTAACATTTTAAAAAGATCACTGAAACAAATGAAATGCTGATTTTGCTAACATTTTTATTTAGAAGCAAGTAAGTGAATCTAATCACTTTACTTTTACAGGCTATTGACTCCAGTTTTTAGTTAGTAAATTATAACTAAAAAGGATTACTTTCATAAAGTAATCTTCCCCACTCTGCATGTAACTGAGCCAGCATCAAGTGTGATCATGTCTAGGTGCTTTAGTCCGAAGGTTCTATAGACCGAAGTTTCAAATCCAAACCTAACCCTAACCCTTAACCTAAACCCTATCCTAACCCTAACCCCTAACCTAACTCTAACCCCTAACCCAGAGCGAACGCGAGGGAGAGAGAGTGGGGAGTGGAGAGAGGTTGACGACGTACCGCTGTGCAGCGGTGGTGGCGCTCAGCTTGGGAACGCTCGGCCTATAGACGAGTTCGGAGGGGGGGGGGGGTACTTCCGGCGTCTGAACGTCACGCCTGGTGTCATTTAGTTTGCTGTGTTTTTAGCAATTTTTCAACATTTATATTCGGTGGGAAGTGGGAACACACACCTACAGGGTTATTTAAAACTGATGGGGGTAACTTGTGGTGTGCTATTCATCACCCAAATGCTCTCGTGCGGATCTGTGACCCACAAACGCATGATTTAATAATCAGTGCAACTCGTTCCATTTTCCCATTCCTTTTGGAAGGACTAGTAGAAGCAGCCAGCCTATTGGTCCAGAAGAACATGTGACCACTCGCTGAGTAACTTTAAGTCGGATTTTGACTGTATTTCATCAATATTTATACAAAATTATGAACGAAGCGAGTGGTGTGATGTGTAACTGATCACAGATGACATCTAGTGGTCGGATTTTGAACTGGCGTGCGTTTTCTGTGCTCGGACCTCGGTCTATAGAACCTTCGGTCTAAAGTGCGGACCCTGCATCAAGTGACCTGCACAACAAATTCATACATGCCTATGTGCCATTTAGCAGTGCCATGCTACAGAATGGAGGATTAACAAGGATGAAAATAGCGGAATCTAACATGTTATGTCGTGTCCAGACCTTACCCTGGAGATCTTCTTTAAGCGCCTGTGTGGGCAGCAGATTTTCCCTCTGGCCAGCCAGCGAGACTTTGTCCTCCTGCACAGCAACACAGAGAGCATGGTCTGCCCTCCGCAGCTCGGCAGCGAACGGCGCATGCTGCGAGTCTTCCAACCGACAGGCACCACGTACACGCCGCCAGACACGCCACTGATCACCACCACCCGGTCGGAGCCGCCGCCGGTGGTGGTACGGTCTCAGAGCCCGCTCTGCATGGCCTGTTCGCACATGGCGCTGCCGCCGTGCCTGCACGTCTCCGGCAACTCACCCGCTGCTACGCCACCACCTTCGTCACCGCCTCTCTCTCACAGGCCTCTGCAACAACAGCAGCGGCCTTCCAATATTCATACACAACCATCTCAACAACGGACTCCGATATTGCAGACAACGGGCATCAGACTTCTGACCAGTCCCAAGCAAGTGGACAGGTCCCACCAGAGTGGCGGTGGGCAGGTCCCGGCGACAGGGCTGCGACCTGCTCTAAGTGCTACAGCAGTGACACTGCCGCAACCCAGTGGCCTTCCGACGTTCCGCCCAGCGTCGCTTCCGTACTCCAGCCAGGCCAAGAAGGTCAGCCTGTCAGAACAGGACGGTCGTTACCGGAGGACGAGTGTCGTGGTGCCAAATAAGGCAGTGATGCAGAGTGCGTCCTCGTCAAAGTTGAGGAGCGTGTCTTCCCTGGCGCAGAGCGCTAACAACGCCACCGCTTTACATGCACTCTCCGCCTGGACCGACGGCCGCCAGCCAAAGGGGGCTGAGGGTGATCTGCGTGACCAGCGTACAGCACAGTCCTTACTGTCTGAAAAAAGCCAAAAACATGAACCATGACTGCACTTTGAATGAACACAAATAAAGTTAGGCACTCATAGAGTAGATTGGATTTGTGAATTTATGCTGTAACAGGTCTGTCGGCAGGGTGTAGGTCAGTTGACTTTCCCCACAATATGTGGAATGGTTTGGATTGCATGGATAAATCTACAAATTGTTTTTGGATGGACTTCAGTGGTTGCTTGAACTCTCCCCGTTTCCTTACTACTATGAAAGCCTAATAACATGACTAGAGCTGCAACCGATTAAACGATGATAATCAATTATTGAAATAATCGTCAATTTGATAATCGATTAATCGGCAGCAATTCATTGTTTCATGGTTTGGCCATTTCTTTGCTCAAACGTGTTGGATATATGTTGTTCCCAATGCAATTTTTCCTGTGTCAAGGCCCCCAATCCAATACTTCCGGTGTGGGTATGAGTTCCATTTAATCTCGTCATAGTGGGCCGCGGTGGCTCACAAAAAACACACAAAACGCACACAAGTTCAAAATCCCACCACTAGATGTCGGTCTGTGACCAGTTACACATCACCTCCTCGTTCATCATTTTACATAAATATTGATGAAATACAGTTAAAATCCGACTTAGTTAGAGTTAGCTAGAGTTACTCACCGAGTGGTCACATGTTGTTCTGGACCAATAGGCTGGCTGCTTTTACTAGCAATTCCAAAGGGAATGAAAATTGAACGGGTTGCACTGATTATTAAATCATGCATTTGATCCTCACAAGAGCATTTGGGTGTGGAATAGCACACCGCAAGTTGCCACCATACATTTTAAATAAACCTGTAGGTGTGTGTTTCCACCGAATAGACATGTTGAAAAATAGCCAAAAGCACGGCAAACTAAATGGCACCGGACGTGACAACAAATTTAACCGGAAATACCTGCCGAAGTCGTCTATAAAGACAACATGTAAGTTTGCGTGAAAGCCCAAAATGTTATAATTTAGAGTAGGCTCTTTCATGCTATTACTATAAAATGGAGATAATAATGTTTCATAATCATAATAACTAATACTCTTTCTGATTTTAACGGAAAAATGAACCGATTAATCAAAATAATCGTTAGTTGCAGCCCTAAACATGACCACGCCTACTTGGGAGTATGTTATTCCTAAAACACACTATGACTCTTTTCCAGAACCCACATTTCCATGTTAGTTTCATCAGCCTACTCTTCCATGCTACCTTATGGCAGATTGGAAGAGGGGTTTTAGGTTTCCAGGAAGCTATGGCATATGCTGACTGAGCTTTTATGAGATACAGACACAGCCACTCAACCACTATTACTGACAATGTTCAAAATTGACAATTGTGATTTGTAATGTGTTTTGCACGTCATATGTGCAAAACACATGAACAACACATCACATCATCAACACAGGCATGTTCCTGCGTTCCATTAACCTTCCGAGTTGCCAGTACCGAGATAATACAATCACTGATTTTCCTCCACAATTGATTTGTTGGCGTTAAAATGGAGATGTGACTCCCCAAAACGATGCACCCTTGAATCTAACCATATCCAGGGGCATCACTAGGCCTAATGTTATGAGGGGGCAGGGGGGGCACAGCAGGGGTACAGATAGATATGCATGCATGTCTATCAATACGGTAGGCTGTCAATCAATCATTATTGATAAAAGAGTATAAATTAGCACAGCCTTCAACATACTTCTTCCATAACTCTACATAGCTTCGATTATTGAAAAGTATGTAGGTATTGGTAACTTCTACACAGGCCAATATTTGCCTTAATTCACTGGTGAATGAGATACAGATACATTCTACTATCAGTCACAGAGGCACCAGACAGCCTGCGTGGTGAAGTGTATTACAACTTGGGCTTCTTGTGGTTCAAATGCACCAGTAGGAGGTTAGTAGCAGACTCCACTATTGATTGACATGTTTGAAGAGGACACGTATTAAATGGGAGACATTTGTACAATACACCAAAGAGCTGGTACCAGTAGTTAAGTAGTAAGAGACATGTTCTTCTAATTCTGTTTACCAAATGTAATAAAATATTTGTTAATGATTAAGTGAACATGGCAAAGGGAGCCGTAATAAGCCATTTGTGAGTGCATGTTAGCATTAGGTTGGCAAATATGTCTTGATTGGCGTGTCAAGTTGTCCACATTTGTGAAGTGGAAACACCTGTCCAATATTAGTCTGAGAGCACCTGACACTAGTCAGGTGCAGAATCTCAGTTGTCAAGTTTATTTGCAGGAAACACCTTCCAATACACTGTTAAGCAAACATGAGATCTTGTAGTGTAATGGTCAGTGTCATGGACTAGTGTGTCAGAGGTTGTGGGTTCAAATCCAACTCAAGCTGATATTCAGGTAAACACATTTAAAACCTTTGGACACTCAATGGTTTAGAACAAAAGAACAAAAAATATTTAAAACCATCAACACGTCGCACAATTAGCCGATTGTGAGTATAAGTTAGCTTTTAGATTTTCAGGGGGCAGCAGGTACCAACTTGAACATTTGGCTTTGTTGGGGCAGTAAAAATTGGCAAACCCCCTGTTTTCACTTGTTGCGGAGATAAGACCCCCTGGTTTATTTGCCACCCCCAATCCCCGATGACGGGGGATCAGGGAGCTTTCTCAGACCTCTTTGCACCAACCTGGGGAGTCTGTGTGTCGAACCCATGACCAGAACACCTGCACCATGTACAGAATAAACACCTGCACCATGCACAGAATATCTGTGCTCTGCCACGTCAGCCACCAGAGAAGGGCTCTGGAACCCTGTTCTCCAGGCGTGTTTATCTTTTAGATCTTTTCATAGCCCGTTTAAAATTGCTGACAGGAGCAGGACTTGATCCAGCAACCTCAAGGCATACCAGCAATCCTCTATGGCCCAGTGGTTTCGGTGGTGGCTTGGTAGTCCGGAGGTTGCTGGATCAAGTCCTGCTCCTGTCAGCAATTTTAAATGGTTTATGAAAGGATCTAAAAGCGCCCGGAGAACAGGGTTCCAGTGCCTGTCTCTGGTGGCTGACATGGCAGAGCGCAGATATTCTGTACATTGTGCAGGTGTTCTGGTCGTGGGTTCGACACACACAGACTCCCCAGGTTGGAGCAAAGAGGTCTGAGAAAGTTGTGGGATTTGAACGGAAACCTCTGAGCTACTAGATTAGATATTTGAACCAACAACCTCTAGGACACTAGTCCATGTCTCTAACCACTTGACTACAACATCTGAAAGTAGGTGTATGATGTATTGTACAGATGTTTCCACTTTACTCACTTGTCATTAGTGGAGCCTGTCACTAGCCTCCTACTGGAAAGGAGGCACAACGTTACTTCATACCATTGGGGATTTGAAACAGCAACCACTGGACCACTAGACCACACAGGCTGTCTGGTTCATGTGAGGCTGATGGTAGAATTGATCTGTGTCTCATTCGCCAGTAAATTAACCAGTAGAAGTGAGAGGAGCTGGATTACAGGCCACCATTCTAGACCACCACACTACCAAGGCCCAGACATATCCACTGAAATCTTGCTAGATTTGTTATGCTTCTGACACATTTTAGGGGGTCATGGTCAGTGTAGATCTGCAGTGCCTGGGTATGTTTGGGTGACTGAATATAATGTTTTTTTTTTTTTTTTTCATCTTAAAAAATAATTGGCAATGTTAGAATTTATTTCTGAGATGGTGGGAAATCTACAGATTGCATACATATTGCATACAGGTTTTTTTGTTTGTTTGTTTGTTTTTAATATTGACTATCACAGTACCACAGAGAATTTGTTTAAGTCTGACCCATAGTACTAATTGACATATACACACGCCATATGTTTTATTCTGCCTCTTGACAATATATCATTCTATCAGTATTGTGGTGTATCAGGTATATACAGTTATGGAAGAAGTATGTTGAAGGCGATGTTATTTTAGAATCTTTTATCAATCATGATTGTATAATTTATTTCTGACAGTGTAACAGCCTACTGTATTAGTTAGTGTTTTGAATTTGTGTTCTATGTACAATTCTATGTACAAGAAGATAATAATAATTGCAATCCGAATGAATAACTAAATACATGAGAAAGCGATAATAGTGCAACAAACACACAAAAAGGAATAAAACAAACTAATTTAACAAAATAGTGTGCATAGTTCGAAAATAACAATGTATAGATTCCTACATAATGGTGCCTGCAGATATTCTTATAAATGCATAATCTACACATATATTTAGGCATATACATTTACATATTAGCTAACTCTTCTAATATGCCATAAGCCAGCACGGAAGAGTAGGCTGATAAAACATGGAAATGTTGGTGTGCAATCTTTAGTAAGCAGAGATAGTGAAAATCATCACATATTAGCTAATAATATGAAAAATAGGGAATTGCAATGGAAAGGTTGATATGGGCTTAGTCCTCAACTTACCT